>CAEFZY010072515.1:0-118032 GCA_903066815.1 Brachyrhaphis roseni | reverse complement strand
GGATGGATGGATGGATGGATGGATGGATGGATGGATGGATGGATGGATGGATGGATGGATGGATGGATGGATGGATGAGTTTAATATTTTGAACTGAATTACTGGAGCTATTTAAATTTTTCAAAGATTTTTTAATTTATTAAGAAGCACCTTTTTATGTGTACAACTGGTGCTTTTGTCAACATATCCTGTAAAAACTTTAATCTCCATTAATTAATCTGCCTCATTTTTACCGTGAGGCAAAGATATCGTGATATTTTTGCATCACATTGTCAAACCGGTAGAATCTCGTACCGACCCAGGCCCGGTGCAAATACATCACCCTTGCTCTCCTTTAACAGTTCTTTAAAGGAGGAACTGTTAAAGGAGAGCTGTTTTATTTTACTTTTCCACATCCGCCTGAAGCTCCAGTTGCTCACCTGGAAGCCGGGCAGCGGACGGAGTTCCTGCGACCCGACTTCCTGGCCCAGACGAAATGGAGGTAATCCCAACGTCCGCGTTACACATGGCGCCTTGTTTTCTCAGCACAGGAGCGCGGTTTACGCTCCGGATATCCTGTCTGTAAATGATTTAGTCTCTTCTGATTAATGCTTCAGGGGGTCATTAAAAATCCACCGACGTGGACTACACCTTCACGGAGATAAAGTTGACCTCATCTATTCCACAGTTGTGCTTATTAACGCAGCGGTGACATCAGGATTTATTTCCGCGGGTATTCCTGAACGGCTACGATATATTTACCCGCAAAAGCCAGCACGGTGCTTTGACATCAATCAAAGTTATCAGGCAAAAATCTTTACGTGGTCAGACCGAACCTTGAGGGATGAGTCAGTGTATTTATAATCCAACAAGAGCGCCTACTTTATAAATAGAGATTTTCCCCTATTTCAAAAGGAAGAGCTTCTTCTCACAGGGGTCAATCACCCTGACCTGGAGATCCATTTTTAGCACTTCAGAGGAAACATGTTCCAGAGGTGTATATGTTAATGTGCTTTGTTCATGCTGAGGGTTTTAAAGTGTTCTCTTGGGTTAACCAGTGTCAATTCTTCCCATAATGAATTTAAATATTTATCTTCTTTAGTTGAAATAAATCAGCAGACTGTTGTTTATCTGCCGAATTAGCTGGTGTATTTTTTTAAAATTCAACTTAAATTCCTGAGTAAATTTGCTGAAGACGTCCTGACGTGACTTGACTTCCCTAAACGGACTTCTTCTTCTCCCCCAGGCCGGGCAGGAGAATCTTCTGTAATTGGTGTGAATGTGTTTAAATTCAGTCTGCAGCTGAGTGGCAGGTTTATTCTCCCTGTTGTTACAGCTAATGGGCGCATAACGACGGGCTCAGGCCTCAATCCCCCGAGGCTTTAAGCAGAGTGGGTGGAGGGGGTCACCTGCCACGGACAGACCCCCCATCTTTAATCGTGATATTTTCCCCGTAACACTAACTGACCTGGACCGATTGACATGGAAGGGTACTGGTAAAAACTGACTGTTCAGATTGATTATAATGTTATTATTCAAAAAATAATAATGTTATAATCATTTTAGAATTTTCATGTATTTATTTTATTTTATAATTATAATTTTATTGTTATATTATTTGAAATTATATAATTTTAATATAATTTTTTAAATATTATTTTATGATTACAATTTTTTTTATCCTTAATTTATATCGTTGCATTTTTTTCTGGGTATTCCACACGGCGTTACTTTACTTTTCCCATTTTTTACTGCCATAAAACTTAACTTGGTATTTTATGGATTCATTCAACAAAAGAACCTCATCAGAAAGCATATTCTAATTTATTAAATATGACTGTATTCAACAAACAAAGAGGAAGTAAATTAATAATTGGGAACTGAAATAAAACGTTTCCAATGTTTTAAAAATGTAAAGTCTGAAAAGAATCGTGGCCATTTGTAATCAGCTCCACTAAGCCAATACTTTTAAAAACATGTCAGAGATATGGGATAGAGATTAGATTAGAGAGCATCTTTGATCGTCAGTTTTAAAGGGATTTAAAACACATTCAGCTGAATTTAGATCTGGACTTTGACTGGGCCATCCCAGTACGTGAATATGTTTTGACCTAAACCAGGAGTCCGCACCCTGTGGCTCCATAGTGGCTCATTGCCCACTCCACTGTGGCTAATACAAAACCAAAGAAGAAATGTTTTTAGTTATAAAGGTAGTAAAAACAGTGACAGTTCATCCATATGGGGCAGTCTGACAGACTCTGTCTGACAGAGAGTCTTATTTAATAAGTTAGAATTTAAATCCCTATGAGTCCCCTTTGTCAGGTTAAAATTAACTTTTGGAAATAGCAACCTTTAAGCAGGTATTAAATATAAAATTCATCAACTTCACGTTTCTGTTTTTAAAAATAGTTTTTTTATTGGTTTGATGCAATATTCTTCCTTTAAATAAGCAGCTAATTTCATTAGCTATTAGCAGAAGTTTACTATGATTAAGAAAAATTAAAAAATGAAAGTGATAAAACATGAATCTTTGTCTAATCCATCATTTAGTGTGTTCCGCTTAGTCTGTTCAATAATATCATAATCTATTGAATGGGTATGTATTTATTAAATCCATTCTTTTTGTGGTTCTAGCCAAATTTAATTTTGTAGCAACAGGTAAATCTGTTTGTTTCAGGTGATGCTGCATGTTTAGGGTTGCTGTCCTGGTGGAAGGTGAACTTCTGCCCCAGTTTTATTTTCTGTCTCCAACAGCTTTTCCTCTAGAACTCCTCTGTATATCAACCCCTCAACTCTAACCAGCTTCCCTCTCTCTGCTGAAGAAAACCTCCCCACAGCATGATGATGCCACCATATTTCACTAGGTGTGTTCAGGGTGCTGTGTAGTTTTGCACCTCATTTTGGGTTTTACAGGTTAAATCCAAACCCTGCTTTGAGTATCTCCAGCTTTCTCTCTGACCTGTCCGTTGCGTTCTTTGGCTTTCATGATTTTTTTTTTGTTCGCTAATATTCACTAATATTCTCTAACAAACTTCCAAAGCCTTTAAAGAACAGCTGCGATTATGATTAAATTAAGCTGCATTGACCCTAATTAAGTGGACCCTAATTTTGCAACAAATTTTTTTGGGGGGTATCAGAGAAAAAGGGGTTGCAAGCATATGCATGCTTCCTTTTCACTTATTTTAAGGCAGTTATACATTAAGTAACTCCTTAATGCTCCTAAAAGAAAAAAAAAAACAACAGAAGTTTAGATGCTCCAAACAGAGCACATCTGAGAGGAAATCAGGACTTTAAAGGTGTTCCTACTTCCTCAGCCCCATGTTTGTTTTTGACTCTGTGTATGTATGTGTGTGTCCCTGTGTTTGCGTGTCCTGGGGCCTCGCTGACAGCAGTGTGCGCTGGGGAGATTACAGAGGCACGGGCGCCTGCATTAACACAGCAGCTCTTAATCATTGCGCTGCTCTAATCTCATCTCAGGTAGCTGCCTTTCACAAACACTCACCAGCAAACATAGATTCACCAACCCACAAGGAGCGTGGCCTGCAGTTTAACCCGACAACACCAGCAGGATCAGCTGCATCTGACCAGCTGAGGCACAAATACAGCCACAGGGTAGTGTTACCTATAATTTTGTCGTGATAGCATCAACACCTGATGAGTTTGTTAAATAAATATAAGAAAGAGGCAATAAATTGATGTGCAAGCAATTATCTGACATCATTTGGAAATAGTGGCTTAGAAGAATGACTAAGCAAAAATTGTAATTACTTTGTTTCCAAGTTGTATAATATTAGAAACAGCAGTACATTTACTTATTAGATAACTTAGGTTTACCTGGATTTCTCTTCACACGTTTACAAACATTTAATTAGAAAAACCTGGTATTTTTTACATATGTAATCATTTGCTTTCGTATGAATCATACAGTCAAAACCTAAG
Organism: Brachyrhaphis roseni; assembly: GCA_903066815.1. Classification (NCBI taxonomy): domain Eukaryota; kingdom Metazoa; phylum Chordata; class Actinopteri; order Cyprinodontiformes; family Poeciliidae; genus Brachyrhaphis; species Brachyrhaphis roseni. Next base: position 114,114 of record CAEFZY010072515.1, on the reverse strand, counting down.
AGCCTAACATTTTGTAATATGTCAGGACACACATACCGGCAAAAATAAAATGCACATGCAAATAAATGTAACTTAAATGTTGAACTGATAATTCCTGGCCAGGTTTCAGAGAGAGCAACAGACAAGTAGAGGTTGCAGGGACCCAAACTGATTAAGTCATTGATAGTAGATTGCAAATACAGCATGCAAGACAGCTGCAGGAGAGGGTGTGTCCCTGGTCTAAAGCGAGGGCTGGTTGCTCATAATCCCCGGCAAATGCTGTTCCCCTCCAGCCTGATCGCCTTTATGGTCTCTGCCCGGCTCACCAGAGTCCAGTTGTGCCCCTACTAAATATAGATTCACTGATACAGACTGTTTATTTTTTAAATGCTTGCATTCCTGCTTTTGTTATGTTGAAGTTATAATTGCTTTACCAGTGAATTGATTAAATGAACAGGTAATTTCATGGTCTTTTTCATTCTTATTTTGCATGTGTCAGAAGTCACAGAATTTTAACAAATGACTATTTTTATTGCAAAAGCTGATATTGAGAATTATCGTAGGGTGTAACAGCTGTGTGCAATTTTTAACATTATCGTAGACAATTTTCTCTCTATGCCTACCACACCTGTAATTTAGATTTTGAGAAATTTATACCTTAAAGCTAAAATATTTTAAGACACCAATACAATCATAAGAGACTGTATCTATATAAAACTGCATACGATTGTCATTTAAAGGGAAAAAATACGTAAAAATATGCTTTTAGAGACGTAAAATAGAAGTGTGCTAAAGTAGGGCAAAAATGTGCACCCTAAGATGAAAAGGAAGTTTTGAGCACCAAAGCAGAATGCAAGGTGTTGGTTTGGCGCTGGAGTACATTGTTCCAGCCGACTGGTACATTTGTTTCAGTCAGGAATTGACACACGGAGCTGAATCAACTCCGGACCGCTACTGATCAGCTCGGCACTCTCTGTTCTTTTGTTTGAATCCCCTGGTGGCACTCTGGACAATTTTTAGCTCATACCGAAGTGGGTAGTGAGTACAAGATGACTACATCAGCAGTCAGCTTCCTCTCTACTGTTTTTCTTTGGAAGGTAAAAATGTGTTGGCAGACTACAACCAAAGTTTGCTCTCTTTAGGTCCTAATGTCTTCTTTCAAGACTTCCAGTTACCTTTAGACCTCCCTTCCTATGAACCAAGGAAGGAAGGTGAGCAATGCTGAGCAGCAAAAAACATATGACTAACTTCAATATTTATGACTAACAAACTAAAAAACAGTCAAGGGAAAGTAACAGTAACTTATAAAATTTGAAGAGATTTGAGCTGAAACAAAACATTATACTATGACCATGCAACACTCTTTTAACAATAAAACTGAGGCGTACACAAAATGTTAAAAGATTACATCAATGCTGTAGGTGACTAATTGATAATATGTTGAAATAAACAGTGAACAAATTGCTGATTTAGCTTGTCAATTTGTTAGCTAAATTTGTAGGGTATCTAGTGTGAGGGACTCAGAGAAAACTGAAAAACAAGGACTAACGATGTTAACCAATGTTAAATCCAGAATATAACTGTTTAAAAAATTACAAGGTGCCTTAAAGCAGGAAACAAAAACAGCAAAAATGATAACTTTGAGAGTTAGCAGCACTGTGGCTGAATTGCAAAATATCTAAACGTGCCAAATTTACAAAGGTCAGAGTTTGCTTAGGTTAAATAGAAAATTAAAACATAAACGTTTAACTTTTGAACATATTAAAGATAAAACGCATGTATGAATGGACTAAGAGAAAAGAAAGGATTGTAAAAATATACAAAAGTAATACAATTATGTTAACTTAACCTAATATATTGCTGAAACTTGTGTATATATATATATGATTAAAATTTTGCGCACTAGCTAGTGAGCTATTGGTGAAATACTGCTAAGATAAAGTTAGCAATAGCAACCGAGAATCTAGTGTGAATTCACCTAACAAATGTTAAACTGTGTGGATAAGTATGAATGATAAAAGTTGAAAGTTTGTGAAGCTGGTGAAATAGCTAAATGAAGACAAAGTCCAATATTTTGGGGACATTATAGTTACTAAATGTAAGGCAAGTAAGTAGTATCTGATTCTGTATATTTAATGAATGGCTAAATATATATTAATCTTTACATATAGTAATTAATATCAACAAATATAAAACAATTTATTCAACCAATACATTACTAGGAAAGTTATTACAATTATTTTTGTATGAAAGGTGTGTTAATAAACGGCTAACTGGATTGTATCTACATGCTAACAACAGATACTCTTGTTAGCATATATCGGCTAACAACAGTAGCAGATACTGTTATTATTAGTGAATAATAACAATACAATGTTGGATTGGAAGCGTTTGGGATACCAAAATAGGTTGTTAGGGGAAATATATGCTGATTTGCAAAAAATCTTGGAAATAAAAAAAGCTCAGCTGCAGCTCAGCCAAAGATAAATGCACACCATTGTCTGTTGTTGTTTTTCTCTTTCTGTCAATCTCTGTCTTCCAGAGAGCACCTGTCTCCACTTCCTCGTTCTGATGACTCCTGTTTGCTACATCCATGAAAGATTGGCTGGGAACATCCTCTATCCGAGAGGAAGTCGTGCTCTGTGAAATTCACGCCACTCGCCCCATTTTGGGAATCACCGGTAGGACTTCCTAAAAAATAAAAATACATAAATATATGGTCTAAATAAAGCAGGGAGAGGGCAGCATGTCATGACCTGGGTCAACAGCTTTTGTTGTCTCATTGTATTTCTGTATGAATGACTTTGTCTTTGTGTGCATGCGTTTGTTGAGCAGCTGACACGTTTGTTTTTGCTGATGCGACGTGTTTCTCTGCTAGTCAAGGGGTTCATCATTTTTATTATTGAGCCTAAACTTTGACTCGCCACCATCCAAACATCTGATTGTCTGAAGTTTAAAAAGTATATATGAACCCATGTTAATTAAAATACTAATATTTTACACAATCAATAATATCTAGCTTTTAAAGTCTGATACAAAAAATAATTAGAAGAAGATTTAAATTATTAAATCAAAATTCATACATTCAGTTTATCCAATGCTGAAAACCAAAAAGATTTGTATTTTTAAAAACACAATAATCCACTTAGAGAATTACTTGAGAAATACTTGTATGAAGAAAAAAAAAACACTTAGTATTATATGGTTAAATTTAGTACATCGAGCCAAAATACAAAATAAGGTTGTTTAAAGAATGTAAAAGCTTTGGTGTTTCTCTTCTTTCAGAAACCCTCTTGGCTTCTTACACAGGAAGAGTATTTCCGCCCATGACCCTGGATTATGGACTTCAAACAAATATCAAACACATTTTTACTAAAATAACAAACCGCTCACCTCTGGTTCTCCAAAAACAGACATCGAATTCCTCCTCCTGCTCTGTATTGAGACCGGCCTGCTTCATCAGACACTGGCTCTATTCCAAAGGAGTCTGATTGTTTAAAAAAAAAAAAAAAAAATCTTAATGAAAACTTACTGCTTATAACGTTTCATCATAATGGGAAGTTGCTAAACAAAAAAAAAAAGTGAAGTGGAGCGTTTTAGTTGTGATGACAGTTATGGCCACCAGGGGTCAGCTTTGCACAGGATGACATACACTTGTGATGTCAAATTAAAACCTTTCCCTTTCTGCAAACGTACAAGAATTTGTGAACAGGCTGAAGTTAAATAACTTGTAACTCGTTTTTTCAAAATGAATGCATAATTATTTCACAACATTATATAAAACTATTTATTTTCTTTGATTGATTTTGTTGATGATGCAATGAATAAATAAGTTAAAAGTGTGAATAGATGGCATATTGACCAAAAAAGCAAATGTTGAAAAACTCTATTTTAACTTTGATTTTTGACAGATTATATCAGAATTCTCTGAAAAATCATCTTTTTTTATCACCAATGTATTAATACTGAAAGAAAAAAACTAAATTATCCTTTATTAGTCCGGAACAAGAGGTAAATGTTCCAAATTAATAAATGTCTTAGTGTCGTACATTTTGTGCTGTGCTTCTGTCAAATTCAGAATAGATAAAAACCCAGCCCTCATATTGTTGTGCGTGATCTTTGCAGTCATTCAGCATGAAAGACTAAAAGGCACGTGAGCCTGCGAGGACCGCAGATTCAGGTGAGTTAGTAATCCCTGACATAAATCCTGCCACCATGACGCACAGCAGGGTATTTTAAGCTTCTCTTCATTCTGTCCCACGCTGTCAAATGCTGTTTTTATGTCTTATGTTTGGTGCAAGAATGGTTTTAGCAAGAGGGAATATTTTACTGCAAACACTTGATGACACAGTGTGGTGGCACCGCTGTTTTTTATGTTATTAAAATTGAATTGGGAGATGTTAAGATGGTGCACTTCCCTGGAAGAGCTTTGGGCCTTCTGGGAGGTGAGGAAAAATCTGATAGTTGATGAAAATGGCGAAAATACAAATGCTGAATAATTTTACACATGACATCATCATTTCCTGGTTTTGTCTTGTTTCCTATAGTGTTGCAGAAATCAGATGTAGGCCATAAAAATATGGACAGCCAGGGGATTGTTGTATAGAGTATTGTTCAGATTTCAATCAGTGCTGGTAACCATTTTCAGCTTCCCGCAGCAACTGTTTTCTGTCTCACTGTATGAAAATCTGAGCTACAATCTGAAACAGAGACATTCTGGAAATCTTTATGATTGAAGATGTTAAACATACAAAACACACCACTCTCCACACGTTTGCATCTCCGGTAAAGATGTGTACAACCGACTTAAAAGAACCTGTAGTTTTTGCTAACAATGATAATTGGAGATGAACAGTAACAGCGGTTTTGAACATTTGAGTTGTTTCTCTGAAACTATTTATGTAAAAATTCAGATCAAAATGTTTCCTGAGCAATTTCCCAACATAATATGTAATAACTGTATTTAAATGCAGTGATACCTTGTCTTTGCCATTTTGGAGAGAAATAGGTCTATGTGTAATTTTTGTACTTCTGGTAATCAGGAAGCAATGGATTAATAATACAAAAATTTGCACTAGAAATTTTAGTTGGAAAATACAGTTTCCAGTCAAAAATTATAGTGTTTGTTGTATTTTATGCGATTTCTGGGGGACGCCATTAATTTAGCACTGCTAAGTTTTTTAAAGATCAGTTATTTAGCTATGTGGATTTCTTTCCTTCATTGAAAAGGTGAACTAAAATAAAATTAGGGATTTGAAAGAAAATCTTTTTCAGTGTGGGAATGAATGTCAAATCTATTTTAGGACTTCTACATTTTCTTTTAACTCACCTTGCAGAACTGGACCAAGAGAGACTTAACTCCCCAAAAGACATGACCACTAATGTGCCAGTTGTTCACGTTTACTGGTGCATTTCAATAATATATCCTCAAATTTTATTTCAAATGAAACTCATTTATGAATTTAATACACACAAAGCTTTTAAACATTTATGTATTTTAACTTTGATTTTTAGAGGTTAGCTCATAAATTCAGTTTCATTGAAAAAGAAGAAACATTACATAAAACCAAATTTTAATAATATCCTTTGTTGCTTAAATGAAAGAAATTAAATTGAGCTTTTTCTATCACACGTTTTTCTTTCACTCAACTTTCCAGCAGTATGCCCGAACATTGTTGTTTGTGAACAATTTGTTTAGACCTACGCTGTCTTACTTTCATTGTGCATGGAATCAGTGTCTGCTGGACAACTGTCAAGTCAGCAGTTTTTCCCCTGATTACGTAGATAATAACATTTCTGTATTAGAGATCCCTTTTTATTGAAAATATCAAAAGAAATTTTGAAAATTAAATTAATTTTTATCTCTAAATGATCAAAGTTAACAGAAATATAATTTACTTTAGTAAAAATGAAATAATATTTTGGGTTTCCTACAACTTTGGGTTTGCATATTAAACATGAAAACACATTCTGTTTCTCAGGTTCTCCAAGATCTGATTTTAGGGATTTCTCTGTGGGCTATAACAAAACCAAAAAGGTTTTGACTTTAACTGTAACAACAGATTAAACATTTATTTTAAGCATGTTTGTATAATTAGAACAGTCTTGTTCTAAGTGTTTATTTATATAAGTCAGTTGGCAATGGTTGCAGGTTTCCTCTACCGTTATTTTTAAAATGTTAGGAATTAATTCTGCCTATGCATCACTACAGAACAAATCAACAGCCATGTTTATTTATTTATTTATTTATTTTGCCAATTCAAGGTGTATGATTTGCTAACAGAGTTTATTTGGACACATATAGGTCAAAAGTTTAAATAACATGGAGGAAAAATGCGAGCAACAGCAAAATGTCTGGACAGCAACTTGGTTGCAAACAATTAAAAGCAGCAGGAAAGGCGATTAACTTATAAGTTAATTATTTAATTAAAGTAGAATTAAATTTAAACCATAAGATACAACAAAAGAAGATTAAAGACACTAAATTGGTAAAAAAAAAAAAAAAAAAAAAGGTTGGATGTGTTGGTCTTTTTTTTTGTCATTTTGATTATGCATGCGCCACAAGAGCAGCTGAAAACCATCTGTGCAATATTTCTTTAAGTTCTGTAAACATAATTTTTTCCTGACATACCATAAAAACATGTAAAGATAGATTTTGAATATAAGCTTCATCAAAGTATAGAAGCACAAATATTAAAATAAGAAATTAATTCACAACACATTCATGGCAACCACATAAAAGCACAAGCATCAATGCTGATGGGAGGGTGATGAAAATGAAATAAATGAATTTTTTACAATAAGTTTAAAAATGAATCAGAATGTGTTTTACAGTCTTATAGTCTCTAAGGCTGTTTCTTTCAAATATTTTGCTTACAATATAATCATGCAATGCAAATAACAATTTGAAAAGCAAGAAAATTAGACTAAAGAAACTGGATTGATTGGAGAAACTCAGGAAACTTGAGTCACCTCAGGCAGAACTCCCTTTCATGCTTACAATAGACAGCATTTCCATGAAAAATGGATGGACACAGTAACCTGTTTTTGAACCCTGAACATTAAGACCTCTGATCTTTAAGAGCCCTCAGAGACAAGTCAAACAGTGGGCGACTCAGATCTACCACATCCTTTTGTTGTCAGGTTCAGGGAAAGTCAAGGCCAGCTCAATAAGTCTTTATCTTGGCTTTGGTATGTGTGTATTTAAGTGTGTGCAAGTCAGCCAATAATATAAACTACAGCGCAGGGGCTGAAAAAAGGACTGTGGGGCTGTTCCTGTACATGCCCGTCGGTAGAAGTGTGTATGTTCAAGTCAATGTTCAGCAAAGCAGCGCCTGGAAACTTCATCTGAGGGTCGGTCGGTCAGGATGCCAGCGTCTCGCACACGGAGGCTGCTTGTCTCGACCTCTCCACTCAGCTCTGTCACTCGGTGACTGACCCTTAATCAGAGGAAGGTTGTCTGATGACGGATAAATCACTCCGCACCCAGCGCTGCTATCTGGGTCGCGTGTAGTCAGCTTGTCCCGTCAGAGGGCTGGCCTTCGGCCACCGGCCTTCCAGGGCTCACAGTGGGAGGGTACTGAGCTATTTGATGAGGAGGACCCTGCCCGCCACCGTCCCCTGGAGAATAATAGTCCACATTCTCTGCATGTTAATGTTTCTGTTGAGAGGCTCGAATGCTGATAGTTGCTGAACACTGAGGAGACACTGACAGCACCACGTAGTCGGCTGCCTACTCAGTTTTTCTGTCAAAATCTGCTGTAAGTTCATATGTTTACCTTTCAAGTAAAATAATTTTTGATTTGAAATTATTTATATATGCAAATAAGATAATAAAACATCAGTTTAATCTTTTGTTTTTGAAAGTCTTCACTATCCAACATGGTTTTAGTTCTTCATATAAAACTAACATTATTTAATCCTGCCTTAAGACCTACAGATCTATAAAAAAGTATTTGGTATAAATAAATGTTTCAGATTATTCAAAAAATGAACAGCATAACTAAAATAAATACAAAAAATGATTTCATTTAATAAGGGGAACACATACCCAAAATCATCCTGGACCTTAGATAAGAAGTAACAACTGATAACCGCCAGAGTTTCTGGTCGAAATTTGTTCCACTCTACTTTGCATGATTGTTTTAATTCAGGCACTTTTGGGGGGCTTGAACACAAGCAACCCTCATGTAAGTTAAATTGAAGACAGGACATTAATTAAGTCACTCCAAAACCTTCATCCATTTGGTTTTTGGGTGTTTTTAGGTTTTCAGGTGTGGACTTACTGGTGTGCTTTGTGTCATTTTGTTGCTTCATACTCCACTTCACAAACTCATGATCAGATGAAATCTTCTTTAGTTGTTCTTTCATTAATTGCAGAAAAGTCCAACTTAAACTGTATTTAATTACCTTTTCTGCACTAGAGGGGAATAACGTCCTCTGAATAAATTTAAAACTAATTTTACTTGTACCTTTAGCATGCCTTTGCTTGCCAGGTCTTTTCTTCATAATTATTAAGGGATCAATGAAATGCGTGGGTCTACTTTAAATCCTTCACGGTAATATGAATGTTTAATGCATTTTGAAATAGAAAATAAATTAAGGTATAACAAAAAATATATTCAGTTGTAATATAAATATACTGACTTTTGCGCAAATTAAAATCTATAACGTTTCATTAATAAGCTGTTAGCATGTGGTTAAAAATGCTTTTTTAAAAATTTACATAAATTAATGAGTTAGTGGTTGTTTGGCTGAAGATATACAATTTCTAAAATCTTGGATGCATTTTAACTTGACGATTCATTAAATGTTCAAACATCTGAATCATTTATGTTGCAGCAGGAAAACAGAAACACACAGAACAGTAGGACTGAGAATCTTTGTCTAGAACCTCGGTTCTATTCTGCAAATAACACAGGAATCATAAAAACACTGAAGATATACACTTTAAAAATTACAACATCCTAGAATGTCATTTAGATTTTTAGCTAAAGCAGCAGTTTACTCTTCATACTTTGTTGTTTGTTGAGATTATTGTGACAGATTTTAGCTGGTGTTAGCATGGCTGCCTACTGGTCTGCTGAAAATGTACAGTTTAAATATATTAAAATGGATTATTAAGGCCACCAACCCATCAATATCCTCCCAGAAAAGCATAAATCTTTACATGGGCTCTAGATCTAAAATGTTTATATTTATATTTGAGAATAAGAGAATAATCATGACATTTGATTTGATGGTTTCAGTGTAGATATTTCTAAAGGAGCTCCATGAAAGATTCTGCTTAAAGCTCCATGCAACCTTGGGCCAGGCCTGCTCTGATGAGTGGGTGATTAGCAGGCTTTGGTTGTACCGGATGGGAGAGGAAGCCGGCGCTAATGAAATCATTTCAATCAGGTGTGCTGGAGTTGAGGACATTTATCTTGACACATTATAAACTATTAACAAAACAATGCATTAATTAAAAATAGAGAGCTTGAGAGTTTGCTCATTTGTTTGAGACAAAAGAGTAAAGTTGCAAGATAGTTAGATGATTATTGTGAAAATAGTTTAAGTCGCATACAGGTACAGTTAAGCCGATACACACATTTCCCAAAAGACAAGGTAGGTAGCATCACTTAAGAGAAAAAAAAAATAAAAAATTCTATTTTCATCTGAACAAAACAATTTCTGCTCTTTTATGCCACTGAGAATCTTCCATGGCATTAAACTGATGAAATGCTTCTTTCTTCTTTCTTTACTGGTATTTTGAGGATTTGAGGTTCTGTGGAAAGCCTCCTTACCATCACTTTAATCTTTACATTCTCAAGACTCTGGCTTGGCTGTTCCACAACATTAAATTCACTCAGAAGAAATATGTTATTGAAATTAAAAATGTAAATAATTTAGGCAACATCAGGAAAATAAGCTATATTTGTCTGGGTGCTGTAAATGAAACACAGATACTCCTTAACACATCATTTTGACATTTTTATATGTTGATAAACTGTATGAAAGGTAAAAATAATACATGAAACCTTACGTATTCAACATACATAATTATATATATATATATATTCTACAGTTTTGATTTTAACGTAGCTCACCAGATACTGCAGAAAATACTTTAGGTTTAGTTTAGTTTCTTTGTTATTCGTAAATATTAAAAATCATGTTCTCTTGAGACAAAAAAAAAAAAAAAGGAAAGAAAGAAAATGATTGACACCCTAAAAATAACTTCCAAGTCTCTGATTATAATTACCAGAAATTATGGCAAATTTGAGCACAGTCTAATTGAATAATGGAGATATCAGAGCAGGAGCGGGAGTGCGGAGTGATTTACCGCCCAGAGGAGTGTGCTTATCTCTCCCTCCGTCCTATGCAGGAAACACTGGGATGTCACCAGGCAGATTAAAAGCTTGGCACAGCTGACATGGAGAGCTCAAAATGGATGGGGTGGAGACCTCTCCTGGCTGTGCGAAAAGGACTGGAGGGGAGTGTACGGTCAGTGGGTTGACCTCCTGAGTCCTGTTTGGCACGGTTTCATTCAAAATCTGGGAATTCCACTGGAAATTAGGAGGCGGAAAAATAGATTCAACATCATCTAACTTGTGAGGAATTTTGAATAGTAAGCATAGTTTTGACTCAACTTGGGCCAGGATGCATTTTTTTTAAACACACCCCAGAGGAAAAGAGGAATTTATCAAGATGTTGGCGCAAAATTAAAAATATTTTAGGTGGGTTATTCTTCAAAAAAATAAAAATGCTAAAGTAAATCCACTTTAGTCAGGTTTGCTTCCTATAAATGCTGTTTGGCCACAAAATCATTGAATCATGACAGCTGCAATGGAAGGTATTTGCTCAAGGGCCAGAAATGAGGCACATATTCGATATTAAATGACACAACAGAGTCGAAGTGTGGTTACACATCAAAGCGCGCTGCCGGCATTTCAAATGCGCCTTCAAGAGTATTTTTGCTGCTTTAAGCAGGAGTTGATGGAGGCTGGCAGACACTCGAATTGAAGAAGTATATGCATGCTGAAGAGAGGTGCTTGATGGGAACACTGGGAGACAGATCTGGAGGAGCAGCTGCACGGAGGACGCTGGGACAAATATAGAAAGAGAACAAGAGCCAAAACATATCACACATTTTTTCCCATTAACAGCATAGGTTTGAATCTAACGTGGCGCCAATTACTTTCTCTATAGTCGCGAGAGCGTAAAAATAGGCCTGGGCTGAAGTGGCAATACAAGCGGAACGCAGTGACTGATATCTCTGTCTTGGCGGCATGTGATTTTACTCTTAAACATGGATGAGAACAACTTTTTAACATTGTCAGCTGTTTTATTATGAAATTCCTTATTTCCACACATTAACTGGTATGATATGCTGAGTGGAGAGGTTTTCATTTCAAGTCAAGTATGTTTGGCAGATTTATTTTTATTTAAAATAGGGACAAAACAAGAAGAAATACATTGTATAGATTACGGCCCAAGGTTTGTTTCCTTCTATTACCTTGGTAGGTTGATGTCAACATATAACAGATATATGACATGTGGCAGATGTCCCCTCTGAAATACACACGATATGATGTCAAGCAATAAAACACAAGAGGAAACACGACTGCAAGACAAAAGTCTGTTGGAGCCTTTTTCCCCTCACGCTTTCAGCATCCTTATCTCTGCTGTGGAGAGCTGGAATGACGGGCAGGCTTGGGGCCTACCTGTTTACACTGACAGCTTCCTCCATTGTTCCCCCTTCAGCTTCCTTTGCAGGATTTTTCACATTTTTGTGCCTGTTGCTTTTTTTTTTGTTGTTTTTTTTTAGTCTACTGGGATCATGGGAGAGTCCGGTGGCATTCCTGAACGTCAGTTTGGTCAGGCTCAGCAGGAATTCTTTCCTACAGCACATATTATTCATTTCATATACACCTGAGATATTTTTAAGGGGTTTAAGATAAACACTGCAACAGAGAGGGATCACTTTATCTTTTTACGCGAAGCTGAAGTCTGATGACTTCTTTAAAAGCTTTTGATTCCTTTAGTTCGGCCACAGGTTTACTGTGGAATGAAGTCATCCCCTCGTACGCTAATCTGTTTTACTACAGAAATAGATTTGGTTCATTCCAGGTTTGGATGCTGTTATGCAACTCGTGATAGTTCACGGTGAAGGATATGCATGACCAGCTAATACCCTCCTCCGTAATACGGTTCAATCTAACCTATTAGTGTCTACTACCCCTTTAAACTGAACTGTATTTACAAAACCAGCACTGTGTCACTGCAAGAGTATTTTTGTGGGGACAATAAAAGTCTGTATTTGCTATTATGAGAACGTTCATCTTAGCTGTCTGAATAGTGTCCCCATCTCACATTCGCTATGTTGAAAAAGCTTTAGTTAGGGCCAGCCAGACGTATAAGCAAACTTAGCTATAGCCATAGAATGCCTATCATATAATAAAATTTGCTGCAAATCTTATTTTTCTATTGATTTTCTTCAATAAGACAATAATTGACACATTTTACATGGATGGAAGAATACACAATGCAATTATGAAAGAAGCTGGTTATTTATCGAGAGTTGTACACAAGTATCTTAATGGAAAGTTTAGTGGAAGGAAAAGGCATGGATGAAAATGTTGCTCAAGACACATCAAAAACTGCAGTGTTTTTACTGGTCTGGTAACATTGTAACTTTTAGAGAAAAATAACTATGGGTTTCCATAAACTGCAAGCCATAATTATAAAAAAGGAAAAAAATATACATAAAAAGTATAGTACTTTTTGGATTTTATTACTGTCATAAATTTAATTTAACATCTTACACTTTCATGTTGAAAACAAGCGCTCCTCTGTAAGGGTCCTGAGAATCGAAAACACTTTAATCCTTATTCTGGAAAGAGGTCCTTAATGAGATTACAGACCTGCTCGTATTTTATAAGTGGACACTAATTTACCATCTGTCATTCAGAAAACCTTGCTCACATTATTTTATTCCTCGATGTAAAACAGCAGAGCTGTGCAGAAAATATCTACAAATACACACAAAAACACACAAAAAAAAATATTTAAACAATTTCTGACTTTGGTAATGATTTTGGAAGATTTTTCCTCACCACTATTAATGTTCTTCCTAAACAAAATCGATTTAAAAATAAAACATGTAATTTATCTCAGTGGTTTTTGGACCAGTTCTTGGGCCTGCTATGATAGCTCCATAAGGTGTGACACACCTTCCCAAAGAGGATTTCCAAGCTTTGCACCTGCAGTGAAGATTACCTCTGAGCAAAGATTAAGCAAATTGCCAATGATAGCGTCTCCTGGAATAAACTCCTACTGTCAGTTAGCTCAGCAACAGTCGTGCAGTGCAGCACGCAATGGATCTTTTAAAAATATTTGGGACTCTTATGTTAGTAAAGGTGAGTTATTTTGTTTCCATTTGTTTGCAAGTTTAGTTTTGTTTGACGTAGTTACTGCTTTGTACTTTGAGTGTTGCAGGTATCAGATAAGCATAGATTTTACTGTAAATGCTTGAAAATACGTACATTTAGAAAAGATAGATGAAAAGTTCTACTGCTAATTTTACTCTAATCATGTGGTCTCGTACATAAAAAATATGTTTTAAAAATCCATCCATCCATCCCATCCATCCATCCATTTTCTTTACGCTCTTTTCCCTAGCGGGGTCGGGAGGTGCTGGTGCCTATCTCCAGCTACGTTCTGGGCGAGAGGCGGGGTTCACCCTGGACAGGTTGCCAGTCTATCGCAGGGCACGTTTTAAAAAATGACAAAATTATTTAAAATTTATCATGAAATAATTGAATAAAAAATGTTTATGAAAAGGGTAACAAAAGGTTCTTTAGCTCTTTAGAAGCATATATGTGCATCAGTGTGTTTTTCTGGCTAGTTTAGCAGAAGGTAGGTCATGTTAGCTGATGACCACAACCTGACAAAGTAAACAACATATGCTTGGCAAGAGGTTAATCAGGTGTTTACAAGAACTGCTTATGTTGCCTCAAACACAACCTTAGCAAAGCCCCTAATAAACATGTTTACAAACCCTTAAAATAGCAAAATTCTATGTGCTAAAATGTAATTGAATTTCTCCAGCGGAGGAATAAGAAACAAAGATTTAATGAAGAAAATTCTGAAGGTAAAAGAGGTCCAACCTGGCACTGGTAATGCAGTGCACTTAGTAAAGTAGACAATGAGTACATATCAGTCATAAATTGCATTGTTACTAAGACAAAAGCACAAATGTCTGTGACCCATGTAAAGATCTCAGACAAAAGGTCAGCTGTTGTTTGTTTGCAGAAGGAAAGTTATTTTATTAACCAACCTCTACTGCTGAGTTTGTGGCAATGGGTCAGGAAGTGGGGGAGAAGAGGGCATGTAAAACTTTTATAGTAGTGTACTTGGATTAGGAAGTAGAAGCAATAAAACACAAAAGGTAGACAATCCTGTTCTTTTCTAAACGTCTTCTTAAATCTTCATTTGCAGTCAACCAGAGAAGATGAATGAAACTGGGCTTCGGAGGACCCTCCCTGACCAGACATCAGGGAGCGGGCACACCTTTGACACTTCGCACCACCCGAGCATCACCAACACCATCCTGTCAAAGCGGGTCTGCTTCTACAAAAGTGGGGATCCTCAGTTCAGCGGCCTTCGAGTGGTCATCAACAGCCGGACCTTTAAAACGTTCGATGCGCTCCTGGACAGTCTTTCCAAGAAGGTTCCCCTGCCATTTGGAGTCCGGAACATCACGACTCCTCGAGGGATTCACGGCATCAATACTCTAGACGAACTAGAGGATGGGAAATCGTACATCTGTTCCGACACCAGGAAAGTCAAGCCCATTGACCTGGTCCTGGCCCGGAGGAGGCTACCACCTTGGTACCATGCGAGACCTGTTAGTTCTCGCCACAGGACAGCAAGGTTTTTCCCAGGCAGGAAAAGCATCCACAGAGACGGCATAGGGGTAATTCGTACACCCAAAAAACTTGTGGTTTTCCGCAATGGAGACCCCTCCATCAGGCATTTTGTGGTGCTACACAAGAAAACTTCACCAAATTATGAGTCTATCCTGGGACACATCTCAGAGTTGATGCAGTTCCATGTGAGCAAACTACACACGCCAAATGGACGACGGGTAAGAGTTTTCTGTCACTACCACACACAGTCATTCCTTTTAGTACTAAGATAAACTTAAACCTGGCATGAAGTGACTGTTACACAAGGTGAAAAAGTGAAAAGCTTTTTGCCAACTCATCTAATACCTCCAGCGCCCTGCAGAAGCATTGTTAGCCCTTAAACCTTTTCACATTGTGTCACGCTACAAACTTCAATGTATTGTACTGAGATTTGCAACAAATCACTTTCAAGAACCACCTAATTAGTTGATTACATTTCACTGACCACAGTTATAGCCAGCATCTTAAAATGGAAACAATAGTCATGTCTGGCTGCAACCTAGCAATGATAGGTTGGGCAGTAAGAGCATTTCTGGAGGAGCAGCCATGAGCTACCAGAAACAGATAATCTGGTCAGAATTGTTGGGAAGATGGATGGAGCTAAATACAGGACAATCCTGGAAGAAAACATGTTAGCGGTTGCAGAAGACTTCCATCAACAAATTGTGAAATGCATTTTCATTCTACTTCATAAATCTGCACTACTTTGTGTTCATTCAGCACATCAATTCCCTATAAAAAACTAAAGTTTGTGGTTGTAACATGACAAAGTGTAAAAAAAAGTTGAAAGACGTGGGAATTCTGTAGAACTGTTAAATATTGGTTCTCATTTATATGCAAGTCTTGATGGATTTCACCAAATGCAACCTCAAAAATCCCATGAAGAAACAGAAGATTGTTTTGCAGGGGTTATGTCAAAATAATGAATAAATGTTTAATAAAGATTTGTAACATGGAATAGTCAGAAATTGACTACTTCAAAGTGATTAAATATTTATTTTCTATCTGCTTCAGATTGATGGTCTTCCAGGTTTGATTTTGTGCTCTGGAAGTGTGGTGGCTGTAGGCAGGGAGCCTTTCAGGCCTGCAGTGTATGGTGCAGATAAATCTCCAAGTCCAACAAGGCGACCTACCAAGCAAAGGACTTATAAAAGACAAAAGACGTCAGTCTGTAAGTAAAAAAGAAGTTGGTTTATTTATTTATTTAGAACAATTGTAGATCTATTTTAAAGAAGTGTGTTTGCTAGCCTTTTATTAGCATGGTGTATAAGTGCTGCAGTAATCTGCCATCCCTCAAGGGATAAAGCTTGAGAAAGTGCTGAGGTGATAATATTGTATGTAATGCTGTAGATGACCTACAAGCGCAGGTTTGCTGGCTAATGTTCTTGAGGAGCAGCCATTCAGTCTGTCTAACGTATCTTATTCTGTTCTTTTCTCCCTTCATGCTTCTCTGGAAACTTTTGGCATTTTTATTTTTAATTTTCCATCTTTTTAAAACTCTTTTTGGATCTTCTGGACTCTGAAAAGCCAAAAAAATGACACCTTCATTTTCTTCAAAGTCTAGGAATTTCTCTACGTCATCAGAGAGGTACATCGTCCATCAGATTCACAACAGTGTTGGCGAGAGCTCCTGTGACCTCCCAGCTAACTCCATCGAGTCGTGTTCAGATCGAATACTGCAGTCTCTGGCAGAGACAGAAGAGGAAGCCTGTCTTGGCAATGGGAATGGTGAAGAAGGGCAGGACAGCGTTCTGCCCAATGACGACAACATCGAGAAGTCCTTTCGGGTGAATCAGGATGGCAGCATGACGGTGGAGATGAAGGTGCGACTGACGATTAAAGAAGAGGAAACTCTTCAGTGGACGACCACCCTGACACGTTCAGTTGTTGCAGATCAGGCTGATGTGGCATGTTTGCCAGATCCAGAGCAAGAGGTTTGCTCAAATCATTCTCAAACTTCTGCCACTTCCACAAACATTTTCTTTAAGGACAGAACCAGAGAGGACAATGACGATGATCCACCGTCACTTGGTAATGGAGCTGTCAGTGACACTTTTCAGGAGGAGGATGATCATAAAGGCCACACTGGGTCTTTGCCATTATCAAGAAGAGTCCCTACCCCAGGGTGCAAGAAAATAAGCAAACTCCGATCTTCTGTGGAGAGCATTAAATCTGCAACTGTGGATGAGATTGCAGAAGGAAAGATTGGTTCTTATATTTTCAGAGAAGAGACAGAGAACAGGACAATAACAGAGCAGTTCTACATGGAGAATGAGAACAGGACAAAACCAGTTCCCAAACCAAGACGACATGGCTCTGTGGATGTCAACAGCAGAGATATTTCTGCATTCAAATCCACTGAAATTATGCAGTCTGAATCCAGTGGAGAGGAAGTTACTGAGGCAGTCTTCCACATATATGAACAACAGACATGTCATGAGAATTTTCTTGCAAATGTTGGTGTTCATGGTATGTCTGTATCTGAAGCTACCTCAGAAACCAGGCAGCTTTGCTCCAGTAATGAATTTGAACCTTCACCATCACCAGCCTTTGAGCCAGTTAGTATGTACAGAACTGACAGCAGGTCTGTAACATCAGATTTCCACCTGGCCTCTCTAAAAGCTGGTGCTGTCCAAGGAGCAAAAACAGAAACATTCCAGCAATTTACAAAGAGTCACAACAAGCCTGGAGAAAAAGAGGTTAGGAAAGATCTGAGGGTTTTCTCCAAACCTAAACTGGTCGGGAAACATGCCAAGCTGGTTATGACGCCAGGTAAGAGACAAAGGAATAGTTCAACAAAAGCAGCTGAAAAACATAAAACAGTTAAACCTTTCTCAAGTGCTGTCTTCATCAAGAATATTTATGGAGCTAAAACAAAGACAACAAAAAGCATAAAAAGGAGAGCGACGCCAACCTGGAAAAACGTACCAAAACCAAAAGCTAAAAATTTTAATTTTCAGTTGTCTTTGAAAGAAAAGAACAAGCAAATGTTGTTTAACACACAAAATGAAACAAGTCATCCACAAAGAGAACTGAGTAAAAATGAGTACTTGAATATTAATAAAGGTGTGCCATTGCAATCATTTAACCCCTCCAGTTCTATTGCTAAAGAGTATGTAGAGAATTGGCTTGAAAAGGCCCATTCAAACCCATCATCAAACCAAGACAAAGAAAGTCAAAAAGCAGGAGGGTTTACTGCTCTGCAAACACAGAAAAAGGTAGGAACATTTTCAGAGGAAACATCAGAAACAAGCCGAATCTTTGAACTCTCTTCACCAGAAAATGTGATCTCCTCTTCAGTCAAGCTTAGAGTACAGTCTTTCGAAAACAAATCAATGCCTGCAGAGGAGAAAACCAGAGTTAGGCCAAAACATTCAGACAACTATACAGCACATGCAAATAGAGAAAACTACAACAGCTTAAGCCAGAAAGATACACAAGCTACGCCTCTCCTAAATGGGATCTGCTCTGAAATACTTCCACCGAGAACTGAGACAGAAGAAAACATGGCCACACTTACTGGTACACTTTCCATGGAGCTACCCCCACCACCGCCTGATCTACTGAATGCAGATGATTTCACAAATGACGCTAGATCTATAACCAGCAGCCCTATGAGCAGTCAAAGATCACATAATTATTCACTAAGTAGTAGTCCTACTTCTGACAAGGTCATATCACTAGATGATACCACATTGGAAAAATCATCTTCTCAAAGCAAGAATCAACAGGGAGCAGAATTATCCAGAACACCATCCATTAAAAGAGCTCCTTTGGTCAGTAAACGCTCTCTGGAAAAACAAATGTTTCTCAGAAAGGCCACCGTGGATAAATATGCTTCACATAACAATGGCAATGAAGAGAGCAAGGTATTCTCCACTCCCATCAGCATTACTGGAAATGAAATCTGTTCAACAGGGACAACACAACAGGTTGAAGTCACATCAGAGGAGACCAAGCAACCAATCTTAGAGGTGGGCACTCCATCGTTTTGTACTTCTGTGTCTCCACTTAGCTTAACCTCTGATGGAAGAATGTCTTCTTCCAGTATTCTATCAAGTGAAACATCTGCTGTGGGGAATATTCCATTTCACATAACAAAAATTGAGACACAATCGCCTAAGAGTTTGATGAAAAGAGCAAAATTAAAAAGCAGTCCATCTCCAGAGAGGAAGTTCCACAACAAAAAATCCTCTGAATTTCAAAATACCTCTCCAAAACTATCACCAATGACTAGACGCCTCCTGGATAGACAAGTTCTTTCAAATAAAGGACTACAAAAACCTGAAACACCCAATGCTAGCCCATTAACAGAGAGAAAACACCATGAAACAAAAGAACTCCAGAGAACTTCCCCATGGTCTAAATCTCTAGATATGGTCTCACCACCTGGTAAGCAAAAACTCAGCAAAAAGCCTCTTCCAAGAAACCTCTCTTTGAACACCCCTTCAGAAACACACAAAAGGAAACCAAAGAAAACATCATCCCAAGTAGAAATCCACCAAACAGCACAGATGGAAGCTGATAACAGTGATGACATTAAGGTCTCAAGAGGAGATCAAGATATATCTGTGATACCAGAGTCTAACATGAAGCCAGTCCTCGAGAAGATCTGCTACTCAATAAAATCAATAAGACAAATTACCAAGAATAAACGTCCATCCTGTTTGGAAAAGTCCAACAGCTTGCCTGACTTTTCCTCTCATGTGGCCTCAACATTTGGCTCCTCATCTAAAGTTCTTCTTGCTTTTCTGGCTGTTATGACCTTGAAGGAAGGCTTGGCGAACCTGAATATGAAAGAGCTAAATGCAAACAATGTCAGCTGTGCAGAGGCATTGAAAATGATTGATTCTCTCAAAGAAATTGCCAACATCGAGGACTCCCAAAGACTAAGAACAAGTCTATCAGATTTGCAACAATCAGCTTCAACACAGCTTCTGCAAAGCTGGAGGGGTTTCCAGGAACTTGGCGACAGATCCAAAACATGCAGCGTAACACCTAACACTTCAGAAACTGGACTTGGGACTGTAGCAGTTCCTGAACTAGACTGTGGCATTGGAGAAAATGTTATTAATGAGATTATTGAAAACCTAGACATTCCTCAGAAGCTAAAGGAAGAGTTGGTTTCCCTTTCAGAAGGTGCAGAAGATGATGGTGGTATGCCTTCTGCCACACCGAGGCTGTTGGCAAACCAAAGCAATCATGAAGACACACAAAACATCTCAAACAAAGACTGTGTTGCTCAAGATGACAAACAAAATGCTGATGTGAGGTCTACTGTTCAAATACTAACTAACATCAACCAGCCAAAACAACCAGAAATAGACAGAACTGCTGTGCTTTCCGAAGCAGCAAAATACAAACCATTAGGTCAAGCAACTGAGGACAATGGGTGCCAAGATTGGTCAAACTCTGTTTCTAATACCAAAAATATCCAACAAGAAAAGCATATTTGCAGGACCACATCTCCAAACTTACAGTCATGTAAGTATGTAGCAAGCAAAGGTAATCTGGAAAAACATGAGCAGCACCAGCAGACATATATGAGTGAGAAATCAACACAAGAAAGGGCAAAAATAAATGGAGATGTGTGGAGTGAGACAAAACCTGTGAAGCAAGAGCTGTACATGGATTGTAGGCAACTCACACAAAGTAAGAAAAACTTAGAGACAGAATTAACCCAGAATGCTAAACCAGCTCCAGATGAGGAAACTCAGATGATACCAAGTGCCAATCAAGATTATTGTGAGCAAGGTACAGAAAAGAGAGCAGAAGTTACACATCCAGGGATAAAAAAAGAGATCAGTGCAAGTTGTAACCTTGGTAATCTGCCTGTGGAGAAGCAGACAAGCTCAAACTATTATGTAGAAGTTGATGTAAAAGGGAATAAGGCAATATTAAACACAGGTGGTGAAAAACTGCAAGAGTCAACAAAGACTAAAATTATGGCGATACAAGGCCAAATGTGCAGTATGGGATTAAGTTTAAGTACCGATGACAGTATAGGAAGCTCAGATGTAGAAGAGACATGTTCAGAGGAAAAGCAGCCAGAAGTTGATTGTAAAAAACTGCAGGTTATTATTGAAGAAAGTTTGTCTGGCAATGAGGAAGAGGAGGACGAACCCCTTCCTAAGTTTGCAGAACAAACAAAAAAAGGTAGAGAGTTAGAGGCTTTGACAGAGGAGCCGGAGGAAGACCAGGTTAGCTCAGAAGATGAGGCCCAGTATATCGAGGAGCCAGAACGGCAAAGTTCTCCTGAAGGAGGTTCGATTGATCTATTAGAAAATTCCGATGTATCCAGCAAAAACGAGGACAGCAGTTTGATAATATCTGAAAGTTTAGAAAAGATTTTTAGATTTAATGTTGATGACAGTGATAATGATGACAGCAGCTTTGAGGAATATGTGGATGAAGTGCAGCCAAATGATGAAGATAAGCAAAAGAGAAGCTTAGTTGAAGAACATTTAAGTTACTATGAAAAAGACTGCAGTTCTGAGGAGGAACAAGCAAGTAAAGTAGAAAAATTTAAGGAAAGCTATGCACAAAATCAGGAAATTCCACTGAGAGCACAGCTGGAAGAGTCAAATGACGAGGCAGTTGTGGAAAGTCCTAAACAGCAGTCTGAAGAAGTCACAACCCAATCTGTTGCAGAGCGAGTGACTCTTCTAGAAAAGCAGGTGGCTGAAGCCCAGAAATCACACCTTGTACCAAAAAGTTCCACAATCAGACGTTTCTCTCAAAGAAAATCCCCTCCAGAGTCAGAAGAGTTTCCGTCTGAATCAACCATGTCCGAGTTGGCTCTCTGCACCCGATCGGCTCCTCAGTCATCGTTATCCTTCAGCTACGACTCGAGCGGTGTTATAACCACAGAGCCTGAGGGAAGTAGAGTCAGATCCATCAGGGAAATTTTTTCAGCAAGGAGTGACAAAGACATCCAACAGAGAGACTTCCTGAGTCCCAAATTATCGGAGATGAGAGGAGAGACCTCGGGCAGTGGAGGTTATCAGTCTCAGACCTCGAGTGACCTATCAGGCGCTGAAGATGACTCGGCACGGAAATCCATCTCAAAAGGCTTCGTGAGGAGAGCAATCGAAATGCTCTATGGCAAAAAAGATCTTGAACCCGAGGAAGCCAGTGAAAGACCCCTTTCAGAGCCGGATCAGACAAAGAGGGAACCTTCAAGCATATTTTCACCATTCCATGCAGCTAGATCCAAAGCAATGTCTGAATTATCCTACTTCAATTCCTCCACTGCAATGGACATCTTCAGTGAAGCAACAAAATGCATTGCTTTCAATGCACAAGTGGGGCCTGGAGACAGTGTTCCTATTGATAATGGACGTTGGCTCCTTAGAGAAAACACATCAATGAGAAAGTCAGTGTCAGACCCAGTTGGAATAAACAAAACCCTTACAAACACATTTCATCTGGACGAATTACAGAAAGACACAGAAGAGAAGACTCCATATTTACTGTTCAGTGCAAAGCCAGAGTTAGAAGACGAGACCAAATCCCAGCCTGGAAAGTTCACCTACTTCTCTCTGCCTTATGCCAGTGAGTCAGAGGTGTGTCAGGAGGAAATGAGCACTGTAAGCAAGAGCAGCAACACTGAAGACAATGATGAGGAGACAAAAGACGCTTCAGAGAACAACAAAACATGGGCAGAGAGAAACGGGACCTTGCCTGGCATTGGTGCTGCAGACTTTAAGATGAAAGATAATAAAGTGCACCCGCTGGTGGAGCTGCCATCTGATGGTGAGGTTGTGGTGGTGCAGCCTGGGAAAGGTCAAGTTGTTAATAGAAGAATTCAAGAGCCTGATGTTTTGGACTTGCTGTACTCTTTCTGTGGGGAGCATTGTCCCATATTGTGAAAAACCTCTCACCCCAAGTTTTAGCTAATATTAAGGAGTGAACAGGGTTACAGAGTAATATTGTCTTTGGTGCCTACATTTTAATGTTGTCATGGCCTTGAATGTCAACTAATTTCAGCTAAATTCCATGTTAAACATCATGCCATAGTTGTGAATTCACTACGTTCCAAAGTTGTGTGAAAAAGTCTATGGTGACTTAGATTTTACAGGTTTCCGTTTTTCAGGCTTCTCATTGGATTTTTATTGCTTTTTCACACATTTTCATAAAATCAGTGACAGATCTATGGGTGTAGGCGCCCCAAGCAGAATTTTATTTTCTAGGCCTCTTCCAAGTCAAACACTTCAGTAGTATATCATGTAGATTTATTATGGACAGAGATACATATTTTAAGACTTTGTTGTATGTTTGATTATTATGGCTAACAGCTATTGAACCCCCCCGCAGATTTACCTGCCCAACTGATAGCTATCGACATCCTCTGCAAGGAAGATAAGTCAAAATTATATGTGTAAAAAGTATATCTGTATACTTTTTATGCTTCCATAAACACAGTGATGGGTAGGAAATAATGCACAAATATAATTTCATATTTGTTTAATTCAATATTAAAATGTTCAGCCTTAGCTAAATTAAATGCTTGAAATATTTCCTTCTATGTAGAATTTCATGTATGACTTTCACTTGCTAATATCAAATACTGAACTAAGTAAATATTTTGATTACACAATATATAATCAAAGGTTTTATTTAGTTCAATAATTCAGTTAGCGTTGTATTTTACTGATATGCATCTGTAATCTCTGTTGGTGCTCTCAGGCCTACAAAGTTACCTTATACTTCAGGTCAGCCTGAAGAAAGAAATTTGAACCAAGTTCAAATTATGTAGGTATAAGCTCCCTTTGTAAAATACAGTACATGTTTCTGTAGGCAATTTGTTTTCAGGCTGTTGCAAAGGTTTGACTAATTCCGATTTCTTTTCCTTTATTTATGAAAAATTGCTTTTTTACCCTCTATTCTTAGTTTTTAAGCACACAACCTGTTCAGGAACTAGAGATCTCCAGAAAACATGCAAAAATATTGATAAAGGAAAGATTGGGAAATTTAAAAAATATGACTGTCTGGCTGCCTAATGGAAAACTCTAGCTTAAAGCCTTCATACCATATGTTTTAGGAGCATGTCCACAGTATTTCCTGTATTTGCCTGTAAAAAAAAAATCTGCCAGACTCTCTGAAATCTCACTTTAAAACTCTTTAGCAAGATTAAGTCCCTGCAAAAGTCTGGAAACAAAGTCAATCTAAGCAGTACTGAGGGAGTTGGTGAGGACTGCAATTGGAGCTCAGGTTAAACCTGGTTTCTTTTCTTAAAATGAACCCGAACTGTAGAAATGACTTGTAAATGCTGTGGTTGTTGTGTAAATATTTGTTTTTAATAGCTGGACCAAAAATGTTACGTTTAGGATGAAGTGATTTATGCTTTACAATCAGGCAGCTGTGATACTTTTGTCTTTTTAAGCTGATGTGTAAGAATAAAAGTGTGTTTGCAAGTACCTGCTCGCCTTTTTGTCAGACAGCCTAAATCAGCCTCATAGATCCTGACTGTTTCTATCAACTGAGATGACCTTTGTGCACCAAACAACAAAGAAATGCCATTGGTGGTCGTTGAGTGAAAGACACCTAAACAAGCTCGGCTCTGTTTGTCTCTTCCTGATTCGTATCGACTCCTGAGGAGGAGTCAGTGGAGAACTCTGTTTTGTCCCCCTCTGTTTGAGGAAGTGTTTGTGTTGTTCTAAGACTGTTTTGCTCTTTAGAAGTTGCCATCGAGCAGCCCCGTGTTGTGACAGGAGCGTCAAGGAATGTGCTAACAAGGGAGTGTTTACATCTTCAAGCAAGAAGGTTCCCACCATTTAAAACAGTCACGACTCTAATAGATCCCAATAGATTCGAAGGTCATAGACAAATGCATCTATTTTAATAATTAATTTAATAAATTACAGTTATATATCTAAGTGGGGTTTTGTTTTAGTATTTCAGAGCTAATAAAAACCAAATGTGATTTTTTTCTGAAAACTGAAAGGATTCCCCCTATCATGGAAGAAAAACAGGTAAAGGTGCGAAAGCAACTGGAACATTTTTATTTTATTTTTTTTTACTGAAATTGGGATTTTATTATACGTTAAACACCAATGAACTGGAAAGTTGAGTGGAAGAAAAAGCTGTGGCAGAAAAAGTTACACAAAGTATTATGTGTAACTGCAGTTTTGAGACGATTGTGAGGGAAACCAAATTCAAGAAAGTTGAACATGAACCTCATTTTAAATAAATGCATAAAGATGAAGACATATTCAGAACATGGGCTGCAGCTGTTGCTCTTCTTTAATTCAACCACTGCATTTACTGAAAAGTTTTATGAATCCTGCTTTCATTTTCTAGCGAAACTTCACACCAGTCTTTTTTGTCTGTTGAAGAGGTCTGACTGTAGCTGTGGACCAGCATGTCCCTCTTTAGATCCACAGTGGATCCTACAGATGTAATCCTTTAGAACTTACATCCGTAGGATCCAGAGATTCTATAGATAGAATAGGATCTAATATTTTATATATGATATTTGTAAAAAGCAAATTCTAACTATTTATGTTTTCATAGAACCAGAATTGCCAGCAAAAGACAAAAATCATATTGGTGCATCCCTATTCATAATAATCTGAAGTGAACAATGAAATAAATTACTCTGTGTACAAGGCATATACTGTATATAATATGTATTTATGGTAGGTTTTTTTTGTATTTCTAAATGAAAATAACCTTTCAATTACATTTATTGTTAACCTACATCTGTGTACATTAAGTGCTGCTTGTCCTACATTAAAAGAAAAATAATCACCACTAGGCAACATCAACAAATATCTTACATGGTTTATTTAAATAAATATTTACATAAGAGGTTTATATAAATCAATTTCTTCTTGTTTTTCTTACACAAAATGTCTCTCTAAAAGGCGACCGCTTTAACGATGAAGAAATTAAGAGATGTTGCTGTTAATCAGAGTGTGATCTAAACCCTCATGTGAAGACAGGACTTTAATATCAAAAACAACAAAAACACAGGTTTAAGATCTTTCTCATCTTCCGTTATAAATCTTGTAATAGTACGCATAAATCTACATGATTTGATATAAATTTTAATTTGTTGCTAAAGAATAAGGATGATTCTCTACACTAACTTAATAAAAATCCGTATGCCGGATGGGAGGGGGTATGTGGTCAAGAGGTAAATAAAACACAATTAACAATCATCAACAAAGCAAATTTAAAATAAAGAGAATATTGGTGAAACTTGAAAACAACAAGACAGCAAAGAGCTAAAATGTGGACAGTATATGGCTCGGTTTATACAGGAACACATGATGACTGCTCCAAACTACAATTCACACCCATAAACTGGAGACGATGGCAGTCTCACCGTCCAGGAGATCCTGACTCTCATCTTCACTCAGCTTTAAAAGACACAGAAATGATATGCTCTTTAAACTCTATTGCTCTCATCTCATGCATGTGTATTCTAACAAAACCAACTATTTGCTTAAAAAGAATCTAAAGAAAATAGCTTTTTTTTTTTTTTTTTTAAATACTATGCCCGGAAGAGTTAAAGTTGTCATCCTGAGTTTTAGTCCAATCACCGACTTCTTGGAGTCATTTGTGTCATGCTGTGAAGACTTCATGTTTGAATCCATCGTCGCCTCCTCCATCAGACCGTCATACCGAGTCAGTTTTGGGCTGGATCGAGCGGGTCCCGCTCACAAAGTTATAAACTAAAAACTGAGATGTGCCAAAGTAATGGGTAGCAAAGAGTTTTCCATCGGGCGTGGGGTCTGAGAACGCAATCTCATCTTTGCTCAGGTAGGAACCATAAATGAAGTTGTTCCTGTGTAAAAAGAAAAGCAACTTTAATTATGTAAAAAATATTTTTTGTTTGTAAAATTCATTCTTTTATGTTAGACCAAGAGATGTTGGAAATTTTTTTAGAAAGATTATACATGGTTATCGATTTTTAACCAAAGTGTGAAGTGTTGCAGTGAACTTTATTTAGAGGCACCAGAAAAAAGAAGAAACATATATACATACAAACCACACTTTAAGATTTTTGTACGTGGAGAATGTTTAAAACCATTCATCCTTTCTTTCTACTTCATAGTTTAGTTTAAAATCCCAATGGACTTGCTAGGAAAATGTGAAAATGTTGAGTATGAATCCTAAGACCAACCTTAGGCACTCAATTAAGCGTGTGGCGATAGCCCGGCGCCGCATCACGCCGACCACCCAGATGCGACTGATGCCGCAGATGGCCGGCTCCGGCGTAGTGGAGCAGCACCAAGCTCTCTGACGTTCAAACATCACCTTCTCCCCCTCTGAGCCCTCAGGAGGAGCCTCCTCAATCACTCTGTAACCCTTTGAGTAGACATGAGAAAATCTTGATTTTCAAAAGACTCAAAGACAAAACGGTTATGCTAGATTTAAGAGCCTGCAGTCTTGTACCTCTTGGATGTGCTCTGCTATGAGACATCCAGCCACTTTCTTGTCAATAGAGATGAAGAGGAAGGTTTTGGTCTGAGAGGGACACTTTGTCTCCACCTGTTGGAAACCGAGGTCATTGTCCACCATCTCCCGGATCTCCTCCACCTGAGATGGACAATTAATTATCAAGCTACAGCAGGTCCAAAATGACACACAAGGGTTTAACTTCTGCATTGTTCATGAAGGCAATGGCCCGACTCTTGAAACAGACCTTCTTCAGGGCATATTTGGGATCATCAGGGAGGACGAGGATGATCTTGCCATCAGGATATTCTGCCATGATTCTCTCTTTTTTCCACCCCTGAAAACAACATATATTAAACCGTTAAAAGAAAATGGCATCTTCTCTGAGATTATCCATATCAATCACAATAATTGGAGTGTCCTTAAACTGGTCAAAAGTTTAAGGACACTCCGGTTTAAGGACAGGCACAAGGCACAAGCTCATACGTTGTGCCTGTTTAGCTCAACCAAGCACAAGATATGAGCTAACAGATAAAAATGAATGCGACGAAGAGATTCTCGACACATGGTTTGTGTGAATGCAGACTGGTCTCACCACGTATTTGACAGCACTGACGAACTGATTGTGAAACAGTAAATGCTGAGATTCATCCTCAGGGTTGGCAGCAGAGTAGAGCATCCCACACACGCTGCAGGCTTCTGGCCCAAAATGTTTCTGTCCCACATCCTGGCAGACAAAAGATGACAGTTTTTACAAAACATGCAACAGTAGTCCTGTTTAATCTATACGAGATCTTTGGTAAAATGATGAGGGGGAAGTTTTTTGCTCACAATTACCGTCTGAGTGCCATCTGTGTCGACCTCTTGAGGAGTCGCTGCTTCTTGTGGCTTTTCCTCTCCACTGTAAAACAGACACACATCAGGAATTTTCCTTTTTAGTCAGATCCCAGAACTTTTAAGCAAAATTTTCAAGTATTAACATATTTCTAAGAAAGTCTAGTTTTAATAATGGAGCCTGGAAACGGACGGATGGATGGTTGGTTGGACAAACAGATGGGTAAACGGATGAACAAACAGATGGACAGGCTAATGGATGGGGGTATAGACTAAAGAAAATTGGACAAACAGATGGAGAGATGGATGGAATATTGGATGAAGAAATGGATGGTTGGATGGACAGACAGTAAGAGAGATGATGGGATGGAAAACTGGGATAATGGACAAACGGACAGAAGAATAAATGGGTTATGGACATATGGACAAACAGGTGGATAGATGAGGTACACTGGACAAACAGATAGAGAAACAGATAAATAGGAAAATGGATATTTGGATGGATGGGTGGTAAGAGTTCAGAGCAGTCCACAGATAGACACTAGGTGGTGCTAGAGCACCTGCCCTTGTCCTCTCGACCAAAAGTGCCCTTCTGAAATGTTTTTTAGTGTAGTGTGTTGCGTGTAAAAAAATCTCACACTACTAACGCTTCAAGTGACACATAAAGTGCCCTTTGTTATACCTGAGCACCTATGCCCAAAATGTAAGACTTCTGGGTGGAGGGATGACTCACAGACTAGTGGACAAATTGATGGAGAGATAGAGGAAATGATTGTTCAATAGATGAACAGATGGATGACTGGACAAATGCATGGATGAAAGACAAACAAATAGATAGCCAGGGAAACTAATATCAGAGGGGAGGAGGAGTGCTAGACAGTGAACAACCAAAATGAATATTCTTACTGCTGGCAGGCCTTCTCTGATGTCTTCTCCTCTGTCAAAGCTAATTCTGCGTTACTCCCTGGAGACAGAACGGTCGTAGTAACTGCTGGACAAGAAAGGGATTCTAAATGGAAGCATGGTTAATGTTAAGACAGAGAAGTTTAAAAGGTTGAAAGCAAAAGTAGCAGATTTGTCCTGCACTGAATTGAGATGACAACAGCAATAACGAACCAGCAGATATTTCTTCACACTTTGTTGTATCAATGATGTTTGTACTGTCCTCAAGTGTAAGGGAAGAGGCAGAAACTGGTGAAGACGAACCAGATGTACCCTGTGTACAAAAAAGAAAAGCGTCGGTCATAGCATATTCATAATACTGGTGATAATACTTTAAAACAAATCAATCTGGAATTACCTTGGGTTTCTTATTCTCCTGGGTTGGGGGATTTTCGGGTTTCTGAGGCACTGAAGTCACTGACGGCTTCGATTGAGGTGGTGTATCTTCTGTTGGAGCTGGCTGCTTTGGCAGCGTTACATTTGCACCAGTTGTTTTTGACAAAGGAGGGGTCGTAGTGGCGGGCTTGGGCTGAACTGCAGCCAAGTTGGTTTTGGAAGAAACAGGTTTTGAAGAAGCTGCAGATGTAGGCTTTGACTGAGGGGTTGGAACGGTAGGCTTGATTTGTGTTATCTGAGGCTGAGCTGCAGTGGTGGACTTTGACTGAGCTGAAATCTGTCCAGGTGTGCTCTGAACTTTCAGTTTCGCTTGGTTAGGTAGTTGTGGTGAATCAGTTGATTTTAATGTAGGCGTGGGACGCTGAGAAGGGATACCAGGGCGAGGCGGTTGTGTGGGCTGATTTGGCTTTTTTGGAGCAACTAGCAACATGTCGTCGTCGTCTAATTCAAAGTCATCTGGGGAGTACTTGGGTCTGGGTTTGTACGGCGTGTACTCTACAGGCTTCAGTTTTTGAGCTTTAAGTCCATTGGGCATAGGAGGAGGAACTGCTGGCAGAGTCCTCTTGGCTGCGGACCGGGTCACTTTCGGAGCAGGCCCTGGAGCGGCTGCAGCAGGTTGAGATGCCTGAGCCCTGCTTTGCCTAGTGCTTCTACGAACTTCAACAATAGGCGGTTCCGGTTTGGTAGTTTCAGCATTTACTGGCTGAACTTCGGCTGTTTCTTTCTTAGGAAGCTCAGTTCTGGTAGTTTCTGTTTTAGGGGGCTGAGCTTGAGAATTTTCTGTTTTAGTCGGTTCTGTTGTAGCTGGCTCAGCCTTAGGGGACTCTGGTTTTAGTGGAGCAGGTTTATTGGCAGGGGCAGGGCTTGCGGGGGATGTTGTTGATGGACTCATTGCTGGTGGAGGAAGCGTAGTTATGGGACTCATTAAAAAACTGTCAGAAAAAGGCGCTTGCCAGTCAATGTCTGAAAACATCTGATTTGCTTGATCAGATTTTAGTTTCTTCACACGAGCCCAAGACATTTTCTCCCTTTGCAGCTCAACCTGCCTGAGTCTCTGATATCGGGTCAGCTTCTTTTTTTCATGGGCTTTCAGTGGCACTGAAATCTGCGATATAAAGAAGCGTCTTTTCTGAGGCTCTGTGGCTGGTTTGGGTTCAGCCGACTCTGCCGTAGAGGGTTGGACAGCAGACGACTCAAGAGCAGGGGTCACCAAAGTGGAGTTCCCTTCTGGTCCAGCAGGGCTTGCAACATTATCTGGCTCTGCATCTTGTGAGGTAACTGCTGGTTGTTCCTTCTTGCTGGCTTCAGCTTTGGCAGCTGCTGCTACTGCTGCTTGTTTTTCTTCCTCTATCCTCTTCAACAACATGCTGTCTGTGGCAATGTCCTCTGCAATTTCTTGACAAAGCGCTAGGAGGTTCAGTTGCTGTCGTTGTGCCGCTCTCTTAGACTCTGCAGCCTTTTGTTCGGCCAACGCTGCAAGACGAGCTTTGGTTCTTGCTTGTGTATTCATTTCTTGTTTCTTAGGTTTTTCCACCTCTGGTAGCTTTTTATCATCTTCAGTTTTTTCCTTCAAAGTCCTGATAATTACATCTTTATTTTTATTTACTACCTTCTCTTCAGACTTTGGAGGGTCTTCAGAAGTTTGTTTGGATGGCTTTATTATTTTAACACCATCGTCTTCCTCATCTTCCTCTGCCACAACAATCTCTCGACCAATCTCAATATCCTGGAGAATCTGTACTTCTTGTAGCTCCAAGTTACGGTCAGCGTTCTCCATTATTGCTACATTACCATCTTTAGTTGAGGGCTGAATATCACCTTTTGACATTTCTGCATCCACACTACCAGTAGAGGTATGGTCTTCGGAATATTGAGCCCTGTGAAAAACATCCAGAGGTAAAACTTCCTCTGTGCTGGCTTCAGAAGCATCTTTAACCTTGTCAGTTGCTTCATGTATCCCTATCTTCTGGGAGCCATTTAAAATACTTTGATTTGGCTCTTTACCCAGCAATCCACCATCCAAGGCAGGGTCTGACAATCCTGATTCAGCTGCAGCCTGAGTCAAGATATCCAAGTGAATTTCACTCTCCAAAACCGGTTCCAGGATCACATACTCTTCGGATGCACCATCTGTTATCTCGACTTCACTGTGGGTTTGAGCGTCCTGAAGTCTAGCATTTTCTTGTACCTGCTTGGGAAACTCTGCTGCACTAGTGCACTCTGGAATGGCACTTCTTTCACTTTTTTCTGCAGCATCATCAGATTGTCCATCTGTAGCACTTGTGTCAACACTTAAAATGTTTGCCATTGTGTTACTCTGCTCCAACTGGGCATGTGTGGGACCTTGTACCTCCCCGGTAGTTTGAACCTCCATTTCCTCCAAACCCTGGCTGTTTGGAACAGTAATTTCTTCTTTGTCCTCTTGCTGAGGGTGAACGATTCCTAATTTGACATCGACTGAAAAGTTTGCTCCATCACCCACAGTGAGGGGGATTTCTGTGCTCTGTATGTCCAGAACAGAAATGCTACCACCCAGCTCAATTTTTGTATAAATTTCACCACCACTGTTGCTCTCTGGACTACTAATCGGTTCATAAACTACCTGGTTTTCATTAAAATGGACCTCCGTTTCATTAGCTGTCCTAATCTCATCTTCTGATACCTGAACACCACCATACTCATCTTGTTGGGTACAAACCAACACAACTACTTTGCTCCCATCAGCTTCTTGAAGATTACTAACAGGTCTGTCAACATTGATTTCATCAATTAGTTGTCTTCTTATGTCGTCTTCTAATGAGGTTGTTGTTCTTATATCCTCAGCAACAGGCTCTGTCTTCCTGGTAACTTCAAAGTTAGGAACAGGAAGTGGTTCTTTGTCCGATATGTGTGTGGTGTGTTCGTTAATTTCTTTTGCCATATGGTTGTGGTGTTCTGCTGCAGTTTCGAGAGAAGAAATCTTGCCCATCTCTGCAGACGTTTCGATTTTAGTTTCAGTTTCTAGAACATTCTCACGTAAAGAGGTGACCTCTTTTTCATTTCCATACTCTTCGGCAACCTCCTTGCCTCTTTGCTGTTGTTGGTGAACAACAGATTTCTCTAAATAAATCTCAACAGAGGTTTCTGATGCATGCATGTCTGTTACAGAAGGTCTGACAACTTGAGCATTAACAGAGATAAAGTTTAATGCTCTCCCAGCAGGGGGGGAGTCTTTTTCTGCTTGATGGTCTGCTGGGAGTTCGCTGACCTCATCTCTCTGGCTTTGGATTTCTTCCATAAATGATGGGTGAGAGATCCCTTCAGGCAACTCTGATTTCTTTACTTCCATTTCTTTTTGAATCTCAGTAATACTCTGACTTTTTCTGGTAGCCTGATTATCATTTTCCACACAAAGATCAAGCCTCTGGATCTGTGTTTCAGGTTGTAGCAATGAAGCTGAAATTTGGGTGTCTGCAGTGAATTCAGTGACGTCCTGACCTATCTGGCTATGCTTTTGTTCTGTAAATGTTGGTTGGGAAATTTCCTCCTGTCCTTCTGTCCTCTGCATTTCTACCTCTTCTGAAACATCAGATCTTCTAGGGCATTCTCCGACATCCTCTTTATCATTTCCATGACAGATTTCCTGTATTATTGTTGTTGTTTGAATTTGTATTTCATTTGGACTCTTGGCAACAGTGACACATTCTTCAGAAATTGGATTTTCATTTTCATCACTCTCCATTGTGGGAAAACTTTCTGGGGACTTTTTAGATATATTTCTTACAGTCTCCTTCACAAGACTTTTCTGAGTGTCAGTTTGTCTTTGAGATGTTTGTTGAGGAATCTCTTCAAGAGGTACTGCTTGTATTTCCATTGTGTTCTCAAAAATAACAGTGCATTTTTCGATAGCTTTAGCCTCTCTTACAGGCTCAGTTACTTTAATGCTTACCTTGTTGTGTATTTCAGGAGGAGCTGGTGAAAAAGACAATCTGAGGTCCTGTTGAGCTTTCTGGCTTTGTGTTTGTATGTTAGCCGTTGGTTGAGAAATCTCCTCCAGAGGCTTGGGTGTTTGCACTTCTATTTCGATTAGATTCCCAGCAATAACAAGGGGTTCTTTGAAAGTCTCGTTCTCATTTTCAATGCTCATGTTTGAGTCTTCAGTAGGTTGACTTGCATCAACGCTCTTCTGAGATTTTGTTTCTACTACCATTGTTGGTTGAGAAATTTCCTCAAGAGGTTGTATCGTAATCATTTCGATTTTATTCTCACCTACGCTAACAAATTCTTCCACTTCCTTGGTCACATCTTCATTACCCTCATTTGTGTCACTTGCAGACTGAGTTCCATCAAAGATCTGGTGGATTTGTGTTTCAATAGTAGAATATGAAGGAAAGCTCTTTACTGCAGAGTCATAGTGAGTTTCCATTTTATTCTCTGCAACAGTTACAGTCATAGAATCTGCATTTTTCTCAACATCCCGACTCATTTGGTTTTGCATTTCCACAGCTGGATAGTTTGCACTCAAAACGTCAGTTTCATCTCGACTTTCCTCTTTCTGCATTTCCATTAATGATGTGGCTATAAAATCCTCTGATGCTGACGTGTATTGCATTTCAGATTGTATTGGATTATCTTCTACAGTCACACATTCTTTACAGCTGGTTTTGTTCACACTTTTGTTGTCAATCATCACATCATCATGAACTTCATCAAAGTTATCGCCTGCTGTTTGTTCACTTACACTGAGAGTTTCCTGCCTATGTGGTTCAACCAAACAACCAATGTTGAAATTCTTTTCTGAAGTCTCCATGTCAAGTTCTGTTTGATTTTTATTTCTATGCAGTGAAGAGGGTGAAACTATACCCCCTTTTGTTACTGCTGTGTCCACTTCCATTTGTATCTGTGTTACAGTCACAGTTTCCACATTTATCTTGTTGTAGTTTTCAACTAGAGGTTCAGCT
Source organism: Brachyrhaphis roseni (assembly GCA_903066815.1). Taxonomy (NCBI): domain Eukaryota; kingdom Metazoa; phylum Chordata; class Actinopteri; order Cyprinodontiformes; family Poeciliidae; genus Brachyrhaphis; species Brachyrhaphis roseni. The sequence continues at coordinate 79,664 of CAEFZY010072515.1, read as the reverse complement.
GATATGTCTGGATTATGATCACTGACATTCGGGCTTTGCACTTCTTCTGTATGGGAAATGTTACAGACCTCCTTGGGTGAGCCTGCAGCCACTACCAGAAGAGCAGCACCATTTGTATTCTTCTGTGCATCGCTGGGTATCTCAGTAACAGGTTCAGTAACTGTTTGTGTTTCCATTTCTTCCATTGGAGGAAAGTTAGAGACCTCTTGGGATGTGGCTACAACTTCTTTATCAGGTTCTACTTGACTCTGAGCAGTATCAGGAGCACATGTAATATCTAAGCTGCTCTGGTGACTTGAAGTTTTATGACTGTCATGACCTTTATCTGGTGTGTTAACATTGGCTTCGCTGACCAGCTGGGTTTGCATTTTCTCAAAAGATCCAACAGTTGAGAATTTTAATGTGGGACCAACTTCTACTTGAGTCTGAGCTGCAGAATTTACATTTTCAAAATCTTTCTGCACTTCCTTTGGAATGTCAGTTGTAGGTTCACTGACCAGCTGTGTTTGCAGGTCTACACCCTCTGCAACAACTTCTATTGGAGTCCAAGTTGCACAGCTTTCTTTCTCCAGGTCTTTCTGTGTTTTGTTGGGTATGTTAGGTTCACTGACCGGCTGGGTTTGTGTGTCGTCTATTGGAGGATAGTTAGATTGCATCTGTGATATGGCAGGAATTTCTCCGTCAACTTGCAGTTCACTCTGATCAACATGAACACATTGAACACTATTCCTCTGGTATTCATCAGGTATGTCATTGTTAGATTCAATGGCCAGCTGAGTTTGCATTTCTCCTACAGATGTAGTTACAGAGACCTCCACTGATGTGCCTACAATTCCTCCGTCAGCTTGTTTTTGACCAACAACAGAAACACATATATCGTCCATGGTTGTAGAATTAGCATTTTCCAGATTTGTTTGAGCTACATCCTGTATTTCAATAGTGCCCTTACTGACCATCTGCATTTCTTCTACAGGTGCAATGTTAGAGACATACTCAAATTTATTCACTTCAATTAGAGTCGGAGAAGAAAAGCTTGTAACTTCCAGATGTTCCTGCACCTTGCTGCTAATCTCAGTGGTAGGTTCACTCATCAGTTGCTGTTGCAACCCCTCTGATGATGAGGCAGCTTCTAATTGAGTCTGAGCAGAAATGCATGCAACATCTTCACTGCTTCTAGAATGTGCATTTTCCAGATGTTCATCAGATACATCAAAGGGGGATTTACTAACAATCTCAGTTTGCATTTCTTCTGCAGGTGCCATGTTCGAAAGCTCTTCTGTGACATCAATTTCAATTGGAGTCTGAGGAGCACAGCTTGCATGCTCTGGATCTTTCTGCACCTCGTTGCTCATGTCAATAACATGTTCATTTACCAGTTGGCTTTGCAACACCTTTGGTGATAAAGAAACAGTCTCTCCAACAGTTTCTAACTGATATTCATTGGATATGTCAATCATGGGTTTACCAACCACTTGGGTTTGGATTTCTTCTACAGATGCCATGTTACAAAGATCTTCTGATGCAACATCAACTTCAAATGGAGTCTGTGTGACATTGGAAATGTCTGTTGGTGTTACCAGCTGAGTAACGGTAATAGCTACAACCTCTAAATTTTCTTCTCTTTGACTCTCAGCAGCAGCATTTACAGTGATCCTAGTATTTTCATGAGCTTTGTCACTAATAGTAGGTTCACTGACCATCTGGTTTTGCATTTCTTGAATAGATGCAGTGCTGGAAACCTCATTAGACTCAACATGGACTTGAGTCTGAAGGGCCCACTTTAGACTAACTGAATCTTTTTGAATTTCTTCAGCTATCTTTGTAGTAGGTTCCCTGATTGCCTGGGTTTGCATTTCTTCTATAACAGTAATACTTGAGACCTCCTCAGATGTTGCTGCAGACAGTTCATTAATGTTTATTTGAGCCTGAGTAGTACAGGGACCATCCTGACCTCTGTAAGCTTCTTCAGGTATCTCAGTTAAGGGTTCAGTGAACAACTGGCTTTGCATTTCTTTGACTTTTGCAATATTACAGACCTCATCCTTGGACTCTGCAGCTTCTTCAACATTCATTTGACTCTGAGCAGAGCCATTTGAATTCTCTAGATCTTTATTTGCTGTGTTAGGTCTATCACTGGACCGCTGGATTTTGGTTTCTTCGATAGGAGCAATATTTGACACAGCTTCTGACATGACCTTATTTTCTTTGTTTACTTCCCTGTGAGTCTCAGTAGCATTATTTCCACTCTCCAGATCGTTGTGAGCTTTATCAGATATGCCAGTGGTACATTCACTGACCAGCTGTTTCATCTGACTGTGTGATTGCTCTATCAGAGTCCTATCAAAGACCTCCTGGGATATATTAGAGGGCTGCATGTCCACTTCTGTTAGAGTCTCACCCGTTGTAGCAAAACATTCTGGAGACTTTGGATCTTTTTCTACAGTGGTAGATTCACTGACTTGTATTTCCGGTTCATGTTCTAAAAGCTTAACCACTGCAACAGGCTGTGTTTCCATCCCACTTTGATCCTGAAATTTTCCAGAGCATTCAACAGTATTCATCTTTTCACATTTATCAACTGTAACATGATCACGGTTCTGTGTAGATACAACTGTAGGAGGTTCCCTGACCTCATGGAATTCCTGCTTTTGCATTTCCACTGGAGTACTGGGATTTATGATCTCTGATGTAATTCCTATCTGTATTTTTGTTTTATTTTGTTTCTCTGCTTCACTCACAGTCTCTTTGCTTGCCATGATTCCAACATTTTTCTGCTTTTGAAAATCTGTGGACGAGTTGGCAGTAGATTCCCAGATTTGTAAATCAACCATAACACTTGGATTTGAAGCCGCTAAATCCTCTTTATCTTGAATCTTTGGTACAGCAGCAGATTGAATGATCGTAACAGTCCCTTTGTCTACGTTTGAAGATTCTACTTTGGTCACGTTGTCTTGAATTATGTGATTCAGTGGAACAATTATATTTTCAGAAAGGTCCACTGTTTGATTTTTATCGTAAATCTCCTGACAATAAGACTGAGTGTCACGGATCAAGCTATGATTCTGTTCTTTTGCAGGAAGATCAGAACTGGCACCAGTATAAGGAGACTGTAAGTCAACCCTTTCTCTGCTGCTTTCTTTAAGTCTTTCCTCAGAGTTTTCGTGTGTTTTGTTCAAATCCTCACACAAGTCACCGTCTGTTCCCGGAGTCTTATGGTGTCTCTCTTCAGGATTTGATTCGTCTTTCAAAGATGTTAAGAGCTCTGCTTTTGTTACTTTTCTATCAGCCTGGGTTTCTTTTTTACAGTTTTCCGTCATTGGAGGGGAATTTGTTTCGTCCGATGACACTTTGTGTACCTTTCCAAAACTCAGGCCTCCTGTTTTGGGTTCCTTCTGCTCACCCTTTGTTGTTTCACATTTTAGATTGCACTGACTTTCTTCAGAAGGAGACTGATGGCTCAATGGAGAGCGACCTTCACCTCCACAGCTAGTACTCACATCTTCAGGAACTGAACATAGCGTTTCCTCTGATGATGATAGTGTTTCATTATCTACGCCCTTTATGATTTCAGTGGACCCAACTTTATCTATCGTTTCCTCACCCTCAGAAGAGGAAAAAAGAACATTTTCTCTTGAAGATGTTTTGTTTTCTTGGCTTTCAAATTCCAAAAGTTGTATTTCTTCAGCTGTCGAGTCAACCGCTTCTGTTTCAGACACCACCAGATTCGATGCATCAACTGAAGTTTCTTGCTGATCAGCATCTGATAAGCTTTGAGAAGATGTTGAATCAGAGTTTCTACCATAGTTGTGCTCGATCTGTACAGAATCGGATGATGCAGGTGATGAATCGTGACTCGTGTCCGGTGGATCAGACGTACCCTCCTCTGCTTTGCGTTTAGCTTTGACTTTGTTGGAATATTTTTTGATGCAGCGGGCCTTGTCTTCATCATCCCGCTCTCTGAACAAGTCCACATTACACGTGTTGCTGCTCAGCTCCTCATCAGATTCTGCTGAGTCAGTCTGTTTCAGGGAACCTTTGGAGTTAGCTTGCAGTGAGGGAACTTCTCCGTCGGAGGCACTTGTGGCTGTTTGAAGCTTGGCTTTTTTAAGAGGTGGGTCTGAGGGGGTTGGACTGGAATCATTTGAAGGAGAACTCTGTTTTAATGAATTATTTTCATCTTCCATAGAAGATCTTTTTTTCTTAGCTTGTTGGGTTCCTGTGTTGGGAGATTTGCTAGTTGGTCCAGTTTTGGATTGTAAATCATCTCCATCCTCTTCCACCTTCCTCATCTTGGGCTGAGATTCAGGCGGAAACGATTCTCTCTTTGAGGCAGGCATTCTGTAGAAATAGAAAAGCACAATGAGGCTTGGACTACAGTGTTATAAATTAAAAACAGCCGCAAATGAGCATCAATGTCATTAATCATCTGTTCATATCATTCTAGCTGGATATTTAACCATGGTAGAGGTAAATTCATCTTTGCTTGACGCTTTTGAGTCCTGGGATTGTGCTGACTTTTAATAACAGCCTGTTCATTTTCAGCTTAATTTTAGCCTTCTTTATCAATGAGTTTTGATAGCATCAATTTAGAACACCCTGTTTTGATAAGTTCCAACCTCCTGTATAGAACTTTTACAATTAGATGAAATAAAATGCTGGCAGTGCTGCGAAAACGTTTTGAATAGTGGGCCAAGATTGATATGTTTTTGTTTCTATGAAAAAAAGAAAAATAATTAATAGTGCATCATTTCCTTTTTACCTGCACAGTAATAACTTAAACATGCTATATGTAACAAAAATAATTACTGTGGGTCCAAAAAGGGTCTCAGACATTTGCCTCAATAAAAAAAAGATGTACAGATTTCTATCCCTTTTGGTTCAAATGTTTTCAAATTTGTTGGTCTGAACAACAAAAAGGAGACTTCTTCTACAACCCTACTGTTTTAAGTAAAGTTAAATTAATAGGTGTGCCCAAATTTGATCTGAATAAAAAGGTCCTAGATGTTTATTTCTACTTACTATGGAATTAAAATGATAACAAAAAATTACTAATAAAATAAAATATCCATTGTGTTGCACCTAAAATGTTTACAACAAGGGACACAAAATTATCAATGAAAATCTTGTCATAAAAACGTCTTAATCTGCATCAGCTCCATTTGCTGGAGAGTCAAATTTGAACTATTTTTAAACTGTGGATTAAGACCAGACACAGACATTTCACCAAAATGGAAAGAAGTATTTTGTCTCAAAGTAAGACTTTTTAACCTACGCTTACAGTAGCACTAGCAATTGTCAAACATGGTAACGGCTGCATCATGATGTGAAATTGTTTCGCAGCTAGAAACAGTAGTTCATTTCCAAACACTGAAACATGGTCAAAAGGAGGTGGTCAAAAAGGACAACAATCCAAAACCCATAATAACTGTTCTTTGATAATGTTCTTTAAATAATAGCAGCAGGCGTCGACAACCCATTCAAGAGGTTAGAAAATAACCCAGAACAACATCTGAAGCACTACAGACCTAACATATCTCTCATGAGTCAACAATAAAAATATAGATAGAGCAAAACCACCATATGGAAAGATTGTGAGGTAAAATCCTCTGCTGACCAAAGAGTATAAAGAGTCAAATCATATCTGGCTAAAATTGCTTTCACCACATCCATATTCTACAACACCTGGATGACTAGTCACAACTGATTTAATCACTTCTACTAAACCAGAAAATTACTTAGGAAAATGTCCAGCCGTCATCTTGAGAACCTTAAGCTTGAGAACATTTTGTTTATGCAAAAGACCAATAAACCAAAGCACACCAGCAAGTGGAAAGATTTGAAATAAGAAATAAAAAAATAAATAAATGAAGGTTTTGGAGTGGCCTAATCAAAGTCTGGATTCAAATATGATTAGCTGCTGTGGAAGAGATAATCTCTTCTTATACTAATGTAACCCCTCCAATAGAGTTAATAGGGTTAAGAATTCACTACTCTTCTGCACATGAGCTTTCCTCCCTCAGTAAATGGAATCATTATTTGAAAACTGTCTTTACAATCTATTCTAAATCATTTAATTGAGACTTTAAAAAGAAGGTAAACAAGGATTTCTATAAACGTGCAAACACTATTTTCCAAGCAGTTTACCTAATGCAACTTGCTCTTACAGTTATTGATAAAAACCGACTTTGAGTTATCTGTTTCTTTGCATTTTAAATTTAATTTCTGCTAAAATAACACATAAACATGCAAAAACTCATTGTCAAACATGCATTACACCACAGATCTGCAGCTGATGTTTATCATGCATGCAACAAGGCAGGCTAATGGTGGACACAAACAGATAAATTGGAATTAAAGTAACTGCTTAGCAAGTAACACGACGTACAATCTAAATATTACTCATTTTAACAAATGCTCTAAGGGATAATCTAACGGAGGAGGGAGGCAGTTGTCAGAGAGAGCAGAGCAGGCAGTCAGAAATGGTCAGTTAGCTGATGGATAGCTAGAAGCTAATGCTAGCTGCTGCCAACTCGCAGAAAAATGAGCGCAGCGAGACTCACAAAGAACAAAACAGCAGCTCCACACACTGAGCACAGCTCCCACTGAGGCTTACCGAGCTCACCAACAAGGCAAAACCACCACACGTACCTGATAAACTCACTTTGATGTTTTGTTTCTCAACAACAGCTGTGTTTTTTTCTCTCTCTGTGAATAAAAATTAACTGTACTTCCGGAGAGAGTCCGCGGATGTGACGTAGCCACGCTCTGCCTGCTCGCGCTCCAAATCTCAAGATTCTTGGAGAAAACAAACTAGAGGCATCGTCGAATGAAGGCTCCGTTTTAATGTTTATTAATTTATTCATTCCGGAATGTGGCGTTAAAAGAATGATTTGAACAAGTTGAGTCAAGTCAATCTTTTAAAAGAAGCAAAATTACATCTATGTAAGAGCTGAAAAAAATAAACTATTCAAAAACATATCACAAAAAAAATCTAATGAAAGCTACCCTTTCACAGAATGAAAGAAAATATGTTTGGTTCATTATTTCTTTATAGCAATACAACGTAAAACATTGGAAAGAGTAGTATGTGCCCATAAAAAGTATAGTATTGGAAAATGGCTTTTCTCTCACTGTAAAAGCAAGGTTTTTCATTTCTGGAGTCAATCTTAAGAGATAGAAGTTGAGAAGGGCAACCTAGATGTTCAAAGGGTCTTCACGCCACAAAACAGCAGCAACCTCTACATCAAACTTGAAGATAACACAACTTTGGGGGCCTTGTCAACAATAAGACAAACTACAGAAATGAGGAGAAGTTACACTATGGCTGAACAGCAATGAATGAAGAGGCTTTCCAAAATTGTAAGATTCAATTCCAGCTTCCTGCTGCTACCTATCCATGTGGGCAACTTGCCTACCTGTCATTATACATGTGTATGAGTGAGTGCGGTTGGGTGTAGTATAAAACGCTTTTAAGAGGTTGGTATGACTAACAAGAACCTGAGCACAGAGCTGGTGACAACTTCATGACATGGTGTCAGAACAATTATTTCATCTTGAAAGTGAACATGAAGGATATGATTGAAGATTACGGGAAAATCAGGACTCTGTAAACACCATTTCAATCATAAAGGAAGAAGTAGAGAGATGAATAACTATTCATCTAGAGACCCTTTGTGTGCACAGCCGTTGGCATCTACTATAACTTTTCAAAAAAGCTTGGATGGTTTGAATTACTGCAATACGGAATCTTCCCTTTGGGTTTTTTAAATTTTTGAATGAAATTAAATTCTGGTTGCTTGCGAAAATTACCACCATAATTTACACAACCCTAAGATTTGTAAGGTATGATTTTCCACCCCTCTTTCTTACAGTTTGGTTTTTGCAGGTTCAATATCTATCCATTCTTATTCCTTAAAAATTGACAAAGATAGACTGGACTCAGGGAATACATCTTAAAAAGTGTGAAATTTTAATATATAAAACATGAAGTTTATATCATGGTTATAGCTAATAATGTTATCGAGTCCATTTGTTTGCACACATATTCTGCTTATTGAATAAACATTAAGGAGTAGGTTTATTTTTCTTTGTACTAGATATTATGAAACTATTTTCTGGCATATTTTCCCATCACTTTTATTAAAGAAATAAATGTTACACAGCTACATTTGCTCCTTGTTGTTCTGCAGCTCAGTCAAAGTCTTCAGTCTGTGTTCATTTTATCCTGCTCAGGATTTAGTTACCTGCAGAACAATCATATCCAAACTGAAGACAGAGTTTGAATGATTTTATTCTTCTTCAGCAAATAACATTAGTGGGAAGCAAAACAAAGCACATCATTTTACACTTGTTATAGTTAAATATACAGCAACTGAGGGAAAAGGGATTTTTATTGATCAATGTACCGAGAAGAAAAGAAGAAAAGGAGACAAACAGGATCAATAGTTGCATGCGCCTAAAGCTGTTACTTTTTCATCTCAAGTATCCCACTTCCAGGTCCTCGCCTCTTTGCACTACAGATGTTACAAAACTGCAACCCAGGAATCTGAGAAGAAAGAAAAGTTACAGATGAAAAAAAAACAGTAAGAAAAACAAATAATGATGTAATGCAAACTTAATAGATTTCACCTACAGCTCCTGAAGATGGTAAACACTCTTTGTGAAACATGTGTCTGCAGTGAAACACCACCACACTGAACGGCTGGGCCATATCTGAAAAACAGACAGAAATCCAGGGTAGATAAACAATGTTAGCATAGCTAGATGCAGCTGCAACAGCGTCCCGTTACCTGAGGGTAATATGGTGCTGTGACACGACTCACAGATGTTCCCTTCTGAAACAACAAAACAGAAATAGTATTTTTATGAGTTTAGGTTAACATCCATTATCTCCACTTCATCAGTATAAAGACCCACCATCGACCCGGACTCCTCTCATCTGAGTCCGATGCATCTTCTGGAGCAAGGAGAGCGAATCGGCCACAAGAATCTTTTTGCATCCTTCCCGAAGAAGAATCTTGGAAACGGGTGAAAAAAAAAAAAGCTGATTTAAAGATTATTACATTAAGAAATATCCATTATGAAATTTCTGTTTTGGATCAATCAGAATATATTAATTAAAAGCAAACTCAAAGCAAACCTCCTTCTGGATAGAAGAATATTTATATAAATATTTATTGTACAAGCTGTAGTAACAGTAAATAAAGCTTGCAAAAATATTCAAATGCCTTGAGCTATTTTATTTATTTATTTTTACATTTTTCCATGTTAAAACCACAAACGTCAGTGTGTTTTATGTTCTCTGATACCTGTGCACAAATTGGAGTCTGAATAGTTTTGCAATGGATCAGATAATAAAGTGTATATTAAATCAGACAATGTTTGAACATTCATTCATTCTTTTTAGAAAGAAGATTAGATGAAGCAAAAACTGGACAAACCTGGAGGTTGTAGTCATGGAGAATTTTCACCAGTGAGTCTCTCAGGTTTGGGATCTCCATCCCCTCCTTTATGCGTTTGATGAGCAGAATGGGATCCACGTGAGTGCCGATGTTATTGAGGAGGCCAGTGATGAAAGCTGGAAATCAAAAACACATCATTAGAAGAAATGAATCGGTTGAGATGGTAAGAAGGTGGTTAAAGCTTCAATTAGAGCGGTGGAGATGGGACGTCTTACGTGGTTTGTCAATGGAGTAAGATATGAGATCCTCCCACAGCTCTGCGTCATCCTGCTCCTTAGCAAACTCTATAGCTTTGTCCACGTCCTCCAGCTCCTCCATGATCATCTGGAGGGCTCGTCTACAGTTCCCCATCCTGCCTGTGTGCAACAGAGCGGATTAGTTTTCTCATTTCCAACAACAAACATGTTCATCCATCAATACTCACTGAGCAGGAAGACGGTCTCCTCTACAAAGTTCCTCTGCTGACAAATCTCAAGAGCCTGAGCAATAAAGTCAAAATAAGATGAGGTTATGAACAGTTTTTTGCTAACTTCACTAACTTTAACATGTTCCAGGGCAGGGCGCACCTTTTCAAGAGGGCAGTGGGTGCTATCTCTCAGAAAAGGAAGGAGGTTTGGTCGGTCGTACTCTGCATACAGACCGATCTGTCTCTCGTGGTACTTCTGGCCTTTGTGGTGATCCCGCTTGAACAGTTTATGGAGGTACTGGGATGGGGAAAGAGCAACAAAACCTTTACTGTCTGATTAAAGTTTGATTCTTCAGACTTCAACAGTTAAAAATTAACTTACCACATGCAGCAGCTCAGGCCTTCCATTTAGCTCCACCACCACCTTGTCTATCTGTTGGAAGAAATAAGGAAGAAGATGTCAGCAGAGGGCGCACTTCTGTAAAGAACAGAAGGATTCAAAACCGCCAAGTGGACTTACAGATATCTTTTCTTCGTTGTCGAGAAGCATATCAACAGCTTTCTAGCAACATAAGATTATACATTATGTGAACAGAACTGTATGCAAAGTTTCTGAGAAATAATAAAGTTACAACATAAAAAATTTCATAACAGTTTCCACTCCTAATGTGACGTTTATCCTGCACCTGAAAGGAAAACAAATCAGTTTGCTGGAAAAGATGAAAAAATGTGAATAAGCTGCAATAATTTGGTTGTATGAGCATGCACTCCCTTAAACTCATACTCAGCTTAATACAACTTTAGATACTCACCCATAAAATTCAACTCCCACAAAGTACTGTGACAATTTAATAATTTTTCACTTTAAGAAAATGTCTCATGTTGACTGTTGTCACACACAGAGCACAACCGGCATTTTTTGGAAACTCCTGCAAAATTCTCTCATCTTGACATTGCTTTTGGAGAATGTTTTTGTAATATCACTGTTGTCCCATATTTCCTTCAGTATTTATTACAAATTATGTTTTTTTTTAAACCCTTCTCTTAGCTGATATCTTTGCTCAGCAAAGTTATTTAGAACCTTACTAACCTATCTGCACACGATGGCTTTAGCTAAACGATTCAAAAAGAAATGTTTCAACCAAACTTTAGTTTAAATATGTCCAAACTAATTCACGCAACTTATATAGATATTTAAGGTAAGTTGAGCAAGATACATCTTAAAATAAAAGTGGAAAGGTTACAAAAAACAGTTGATGTGCACACATCTGAGATCTGATTAGACATCAGCTTTGTCATCTCACCTCTTTGTCAAACTCCATCAGGAGGACAATCTTGTCCTCGATGGAGGAGAACAGGTTGTGCTTGTGGATCAGCTGATAGACGTCCTTATGCCTCAGCCTCAGGTAGATTTCCAAGGCTCTGTCGTAGCGCTGGTCATAAGTGTACCTGAGGTGGCATCACACCCCAAATGGAAAAGTATTAACAATTTTAGCTAAATGTCTAAAATGGTGAATGTTTTAGGGTCACTCACAGTTCGGCCAGCGTGGTGAGCAGGGTGCTGTTGGTGGGATCCTTCTTTAGGTGATCGTTGACGGCCTGAACAATGGCCATGTTGTTGTAAAGTTCTCCGGGCCATTCCCGGATCAGTGTAGCAAAACCCTTTTTGAGAAAAGAAAGATGAAATAGAGAGAGTAAGTAAGTGATCACTGAAATGCACCATTTTACAATGACATAACCATAAGAGAAGACAAAGCACCTCATAATCAGTTTTTAGAAAGTCGTGCAAGATCATTTCATAAATGGCCGGTCTTAGACGCAGATCTCCTCTTGGTAGATACTGACTGATAGCCTGAGGGTAAAGGAGAGGTTAAACATGGAGATGACAGCAACTTAAAAACATGTTTTGGTTTGTTTGAAATAAATCAGTCCTACCTTCAGCTGTCCAATGGTCTTAAACCTGTACACCTCATTCTCCCACAACTCCATGTTTTTCCCAAGAACCTTTTGACATTTTCTGCAAGTGAAAACACAAGCAAAACATTTCATAACCACAACAACAATCAGAAAATATTGTAGGTTATGATATAAAGATTTGGCCTGAAAAATGTCCAGCCTCAATAGAATCTCCATCTCAAATAAAAAGCTAGATGGAAACTTGAAAACAGTTTGATGTTCCAAGTTTTGATGTTTGCCTGGTGAATCAGGCAAACATCAAGCACCACATATTTTAAGTTTAGTCTACCAGTTTTACCCAGATAATGGGGCAAATATCCGATCAGACAACAACAATTACAGTGGCTTATGTATGTATTTCAGCTTCTGTGTATAATTTTTACACTATAAACTTGTGCATCCAACTTTTGTTTTTAAAAATCTGTGAAGATTTATGTGCATAATTATTCCACTTTGGAAGAAAAACAGCTTTGACACTTTAATAAAACGAACCAAAGAACAAAAAACCCCTGATAATTTAATGTTTAAATCTTTAGTAAATAGACCCAAATTAACTCTCTTTAAGTAAAAAACATTTAGATTCAGATTGATTAAGCTGGCAAAACCTGTGTAATTTCTCTCTTTAGAATATATTTTTGCATTTGAAAGAACATGCTTGTCTCTTTTTCCAGTGTAAACCTGCAACAAACTCAGTACTGACCTGGCAGCAGCATCATAGTCTCTGTTCTCCACTAAGTGATTGATGTAAGCCATCCCTATTTTCTGAACATCGTGCCTCTTGATGTTTTTGAAGCTGATCTCCGCAGCCATCAGCGCCTCCTGTCTCAGACAAAGGATGCAGAATTAAACCCTTGACATTCCTTCTTAACCTTTAGCAACCATCGGGTAAAGTTCAGCAACACAAACCTCATATTTCTTCTTCTCCAGAAGCCAATCGATGTGGTCGTCCTGGTCTCGCTCTTTAGCCACAACAATGTCTTTGGGACTGATGATGTAGAAGAGTGACTCTCCCTCTGAATGCTCTGTTAATGAAAATACATTTATGGCTCTGCGTGCAGAGCATTACCGCTGACATTTGGTGGTCGATGTATAATAAAATCAGACTGCAGAAGAAGGCAGGGTGACATTTCTCCCAGGGCGAGTTTGATGTTCTCACCGAGGCGGTAATCCCTGCACTCGTTGTCCTGGAAGAAGCGAACACTCAGAGCATCTGAGGAGATCTCCTCGCAGCTTTCGGGGAGAGGCTGGATGATGTCGAGACGAGGCCTTGCACGATCCTCGTCATCCTGCATGCAGACGTAATGGGTTATCCTCCTAATCCTCTCAGTCTTTATGTTCTGTTAATGCACACGTTTGGGATAGATTTACCATCTGGTTCATGGGGTCCTGCACAAAAAACAGGGTGACAAGCTGATCCGCCAGCGGCGCCAAACCACAGATGAAGAACTCCGTCTCAAATGCAGACACTGGAAGGAGCCAAATGTTAGGAGTTACATAAAAAAAGATCAGGTGGTTTAGGGTGCGAAATGCTAAATATTTCAATTCTTTGATACCTTTTCCTTGATTCTATTTAATAATTAATACTAAACCTTAGCTATTATTACCTTTATAATGATCAACTGACAGAATAAGATACAAAAAAGAAATAAAAGATAAATAAATATCAGATCATTTGAAGATATAGATATATTATATCTATGTCTTAGTGTAGACAAAACTAAAAGTAATGTAATAAATAAAACCCAAACATAATGTTTAGGTTTTTTTTTTTTTAGAAAACTAAACTACAAAAAAAGAAAACAAAAAGAAAGAAATATCTTTTTGTAGAGGCACAATAAATAGGGCCGTTTTCATTACCACCAAGCTACACAATTACACAAAAAGTACTTTATGGATGTGATAAACACATTTCAATATAAATGTATTCTTGACACACTGAAATTGTCATTTTTCTTCATTAGTTTAGTTACATTAATCGTAAACAATCAGACATAGATGCATCCACTAATTTCTGTACTCTTTTAATTCTGTTCATTATGAAGAAAAAGAAGGAAAATTTCTAAATCACACAGAACTGGTGAGAAATGTTGGGTGAACCTCTGTAAAACTTCAGCCGATATAATATTTGCTCAACTGCTACATGGTTCATTTACCTATTTCCACATAGCGATTGGGCAGATCTCTCATTTCAGTAGGATTTCGCTCTTTCACTGCACAAATCTGAGGAGAAACAACAAGACGACGTTTAAACATGCAGCAGGTAGTGTCTGAAATAAGTTCTGAAGTGAACAAGAAGCAGACCTTGATGGAAGTTCCCCAGCCGACGATGAGAGTAGTGTCGTCTTTCCAGCACAGGCTGCAGGGGTACATGTCGGGCCGCAGACTCACGTTATCCCGCAGCACATTGGTGATCCGCTGCTTGGTGCTAAAGTCATAGATTTTTACTCCCTGGAAAAAAATGTTCCAACATAAGCATCCATGCAGTTATAAATGGAGGCTTGAGGTAGGTTAAGCTGTCGCTCACCAAGTTGTTGGCCCAGGCTATTAGGTTGGCTCGCCACTTCACGTTAGTGATCGTTCCCTCTCCTTCATGCAGGACCAGCATCTTCCAGCGATTCAGCCAGTTTCTTTCATACAGGAGCAACTTAAAGGAGAAAAGCGGGTGCAGAGTCTACTGGACAGTGGTGGTAAAACTATTCATACCTCTTGAACCTTTACACATTTTGACAATAAACCTTTTTTTGGATTTTAATTAGATTTTATGTGATTGACCCACATAAAGTAGCAAGTAACATGTTATCTGTTCTGCACAGGACATCATTTGTTACAAGGACCATTTCCAGGAGGACAAATAAACAAATTTTCCAGTGCTGCCAAAAGATTTTGGTTTGGACTTTGACTAGGACATTTTAATGCATAAATATGCATTGACTATATCAAAAGGAAAATCTCTCCTAAGTAACAATTTCTTTGAAACTAACATTTCCCTTTTACTTCTGTGCAGAGATCAGATTTCAGGATTTACCAGCTTCAAATCTGCCTGAAAAACAAAACTTTATTTCCTCCTAAATCACATTGAAACCTATGTTGACCGCCAGAGTGCCTTCTCCTAACATGGTTGGTCCCCTACATGGCTTGTGCAAAACTACACAACTAAACTAAACAGAACTTCTTGTGAGTTTCTTTCAACCAAGTCTGTCACTGTAGGTGGACAGCCACACTTTGGCAGGTTTGCAGTTATCACGTACTCTTGATTGAGGAGTATCGAGTTTGTTGTTCAAAGCTTGAGATTTTACAATCTTACTCCTGGCCTGCTGCTGTTTATTGTTTTCTACCAAATCTCTGAGGCCTTCACAAAACATTTATACTGAGAATCAGCAACACACTGACCAGAGGTTGCACTAGACTTTTTAGTGGTTCGACAGAGGCCACAAAAAAAAAACATAATCCAGTCAATCTTTTTTTTTACCTGTCACTTTTGAAAACGATAATGACATATTCAATTCACATTGTGTCATCACACATCAAGCAAATGTGTGATGACAGTGGGTTTTTTCCACTGTGATAAAAACCACTGACTGTGGCACCAATAACTACACATAAACAATGACATGAAATGATTAAAATAAAATTACAAACGATTCTCATGCTGTGACCTGAACATACAGTCTCACAACTTCCTCCTCATCGGCTTGAACCTGAGTTAAGCATCTGCTTGTGCTTCATCAGACGTCTCCAGGTGTCTTGCTGCAGAGATTATAGCTTTATAAGGTTTTGAACTTTTGCTTCAGACATACAGCTGTTTTCATATTGATCTGGAGACCGAATCTAAGCTCTGGTGCCACACTGCAAACTGGAATTACAAGAGCAACTTCAGCCAGAGTTTTGAAATCAAAGAACATTCCTCCAATTGAAGTGATCAGAAGTCAAGCAAGACTTCGAGGGATTTTCTGATCCCACAAACACTCACTTCAGCTGGAGGAAATCCCGGAGCAGTGATTCTGGTCGGTGACCTATAGTGGTCACAGATGTGTTCAAAAGCCTACTGTCCAAAATTCTTCAAGCTGATAGATTCATATACCAAGATTCGGCAAATATGGTTTCCAGGTCAGAGGATGATGCTCACATGGGAATCTTTTTTTAAAATTGATTGTAAAGTGGAAAACACCTATGTGTCTGCACCAAAGTGGTCAAGTGTGTGAATTATAATTTCTCAAAATGATGGAAGGCGTTCAGATATTTCCATCACTGTTTCAAAAAGAAATACCAAAGACAGAAAATATTTGGTTAACACAACCCCTGACACTGACACTATTTACTAATTTTATGTGTTTTTAAGGCAGTTGAGTTTATTAATTGGGTATTAAGAGTGTTTTTAATTATATATATATCTATATAGATATATAGATATATATATAAAAGCTTCATTGTATTTACATATCTGAATTAAGTATCACTTTGTTTTGGTCTATCTCATAAAATCTCAAAATACATAAAAAAAAATTGTAGGAACAGTATTATCAAAAGTGGAAAAGCCTCTAGAGGTCACAACCTCTAGAGGCAGTGACTTCAACATCTAAAGCGCAGTAATGCAGTTGAACCTACAGAGGGCAGTAGATTAACAGCATATTGCACTGATGCAACAGTAGCTCAGCCTGAAGTCTCATAAATTCAATTCAAACTGTACATAATGACATAAAACCTGCTTTTTCCTTTTTGTGTGCAGACTTAATTCCACTTAAGAGTATTTTGGCACAAGGAAAATTAAGACAAATTGTTCATTTGACTCCAGTGAAGCAGGACAAGCTTCACGTTCAATGATGGAAGAAGTCATTCTGGACGCACATATGGGTCGACAAATTTTGCAAGCAGACCATGTGGAAGCCATAAAGACAGTGTTGGAAATGTGTAGCATGAAAGGCATGATTTCACATCTCTCATCATGATGCCGACTGGTTCTTTTGGCTACACACCATTTATTGGGGACAATGAGATAGGTGTAGAATGAAGCATATTTAAAAATCAGCGTCTGTGTTATCATTTCAGATGGAATTCAAAGCTTCATGTCGGATTCATCTCCTGCACAGTCTCCGCATTGTTGGCATCCTAACTGTATAAAATTGGACAAAAAGCCCCCCCCACCCCAAAAAAGGTGCAGATTTGTTATCAAAAAGGTAGAATTCGCTCTAATTCAGCATTTGGGCTATGTTAATAAACAGTTTGCTCTACAAAGAGATGATACGACAAAAGAACTGGGGAGACAAAATTGAATTTCCTTTGACAGGATGTGGCGCCCGTTGAGGCTTATTGATTTTCATCCCAGGCACCTTGTGGAGGCCTTCACAACATGGAAGGGAGAGGAATCAGCAGCAATTGAAAGAAAATGGCAAAGTAATGCTAATAATGCAGTTTTACGGAGAAAGTTTTCCTCACACTGCTGTGTAAATGTCAGCGCACCTTATTTATGACGTGAGATCAAAGCTCTATTGTACTATATCCGTTTTTAATACGCATGTTTTTTCTGAGGAGGAAGAAATCAAATCTAATGTTCAAATTCATCTCACCCTATACATGTCTCCCAAAGACAACTAAAGACTATGTAGCCTCTTTATAATAGCATCTATTTGCTGCGCTCGTAAAGCGTTGCTTTTGAAACACTGCAGAGAGAATAGCACTTTGTGAAAATGGGCGGCTGTGCCGAGAGCACTCCAGCAAAGAGACAGAAAAGTAAGAGCCTTTCACACTAGACAAAAGGCCCGAGTTCTGCCTTCCGAGCCGGGCCAAAGTCACTTAGTTTTTTTTTATGGGAATCGGTTTCACCCGGATGCAATCAGGAAGGAATTATTACGGCAAAAAAATTTCTATAAACGCTGAAAACTGTATGTAATGACCGCTTAGTGGGAGGGGGAAAGTACGGTTTAAACCTACCTTGTTGCCCCCGGTGACAAACTGCTTGTAGTTTGATCTGCTGAACTGAGGGTGTAAAGCAACAACCTGCAAAATGAAAAGAAGAGAGTTCACCATCACTAACATTCACTGCTTTTTCCTCTAAGCTTAAGACTTTACAAACACAAACTTTAACATATTTAATAACGTTTTGTAAGATTGATCACCGCAAAGTTGTGCATTTTTTGAAAAAGTACAGAGAAAATAATACATGGTCTGTAAAATGTTTTACAAAAACAACTAAAAAAATCCATTTGGTGTGCATTACCATTCAGCATCCTAAATAAAAAAACCCACCTAAGACGTCACCTAATTATTAAGGAGTTCACATGTGTGTAATATAATGATCTGAATCCACTTGAGACTTCAAAATGGCTGGACTTCAAATGTCTGCTGGAGCACTGCATCCAACCTCAGACTGTTTATCAAAGCTTTATTCTCATAAAAACAACATAATTTTAATACTTTTCTCAATGAAAATTATGCATTTTTTCTGCAAAAACTATGACTATATTCTCGTAATTAAACTAAAGCTGTCATAGCATGGCCCTAATACTCTGTCGTACAACTCATACAAGGGATGATTGAAATAAAAGTCACTTTTTGAAAATGTTTTGTGTCTTTGGTAATTCCTTTATTAGAAAAGAAAGCCAAAAAAAAAAAACTATTAAAATTGGAAACTGGATCTGGTGTGGAAATAATCTGACATTTTATTTTTAAGTCACATTGCCCAGCTCTAAGCTTGGGGTGTGAATACTTTTGCAAGATGATAAAAGAAGCTACAAGGAGGGCGGAGGCGGAAACGTACTTTGACAGGGCAGTCGAAGCTCTCATGGAAGCCCTCTCTCGTGTAGAGGCCAAACACTTGAACCTGGAACAGAGATGAGCCAGCAGAAACACAAACGCAGAGGTGAATTACTGAACGCTTCTCCTTTAATTGCTGTCTCTGCAACTACCCAAGGCCAGCGGGGGAAAAAGTGGTCGGAAAAGAGTTTGATTGGCGCCCTGCTCTTCCTCTGGGTCACCAATTAGTGGAGAAGCTGATTTTTTTAAACCCTGAAGGCTTTAGAACAGAAGTCCTAATCTTGGACTTGACCACAGCTTCAGTTTGCTACTGTAGGCCATCTGAGCATGTTTCTCCCCAGACGGAGGAATATAATAAAACTTAGATGCTATCTACTGTTTCGCACTAATGATTATGGATTTAGTTAAATTTCAAAGGATTAACAGCAAACTGAATTACTGGTGGTGAACAACTGCTGTTGCATCAGCTTTAATTGTCTGCCGTATTTTTTTATGCGACAAGATCTTGTTTTTGCTGAAAGTAGGGGGACAGCGCCATATCGCAGAGCATATCTTGACTGCATCCATGAAGGGTAGTGATAATGATGGAAAGAGACAAGATAACAGCAAGAACATGGAGATGACACCCATGGAAGGGCTGATGGCTGACTGACAGCTCAACGCATCAGCGTGCAATCCTTTAAACTGCTCTTCAAAACGCTGCAACAAAAAATTATGTGCAGATCTGCAGGAAGATAAAACTTCAGGTTAATGCTCCAAATGTGGAAGAATTGTCTCCGAAACTTTCAGATTATTAACATAAAGTTTGAGGCTGATAAGAGCAGCTTAAAGATGGAAAACGACTGATTGGAAAGAAGCTGTAGGACCAAGAATCTGCAGCCTGCACTGATGGACAGATGGATCTCACCTTCCCGTCCTCAGAGCAGATGCCCACATTTTCCCCGCTTTCATCCAGGCTGATCTGGTTGATCTTCACTGAACTCTGCAGATGGAACAAAATAGCATTTATGAGAGGTCATGAAATTTCAGTTCAACCGACTAAATGTTTCTGGTTTTAATCACCATAAAAACAAAGAAATTAGTACATAAAGACGCTAAGGTGAAAAGAAAGAACTTTGTGATTTGTTCACTAATAATGTTTTTAGATTACAAAAACAAGTCTAAAGTTATAGACTGTAAGTGTTGAAAAGATAAATTGTGATGATTATCAAATACGAGACTCATATTTAAAGCCAATAGCTTGAACTCAGAGGTTTCAGGTTCCTTGTTTCCTAGGAAATGATGGATATCTGGCAGCAAGTTAGACTTGAAGCAGTTTAAAGCCTGAGTGCAGGTACTGTAATGTAAAACAGATGCTTTTGTGCTGATCAATTCAGTCCTGATTACCGATTTTCAAATTACGTTCTTGCTCTGTTATATCAGAGCAACATACTTTCCGTCTATGCACTCAAATTATTCTTTCGGTTCCTACAGGTCAAAGCAATAAAAAAAAACCCATCTTCTCTTTTTTATGTTTATCAAAAGAAACAGAATAAAAATGTTTAATTTGTTTCCCTGATTGACACCCAACTCTCGAAAGCTTTATGGTAAATGTGGGTTTTATTTGGTAAACTATAACAGAGTTAGGCAAAGTCCTAAGTATTTGAAGCACATCTCCACACAATTAACTAGAACACCATAGGGAAACGCTATGAGGAAAATTATTAATTAATCAGCCTCTTCAACAAATTGCTCTATATGAAACATCGGAAAACAGATATTATGAATCGGAGCTACCCTGATTCTGATCTCACATTTTAAAATGCTTCACATAACCATCACACGTACATCAGGAAAACATTTAACTGTGATAGCATGACTGAATATTATAATAATGACACTGACTAGAAGTAACTCAAATTCTCTTGACTCTTTAGCAGCTTTAGTATCTAATCCACTAAAAATATATGAGAAGTGTTGGCTTCAAGGGCAGTGAAAGATACCTAAGAAGTCAAACATTACATGATTTGCATCCACAGCACTAGAAAATAATTTGCTATTGAGTCTTGCATCAATAGTAAGACTCAATACGCCCTTTGTAATTGTAAACCTTACTGCTGTGATGATGACGGATTTATTGCATTTATGAGGTAAAAATTGTTCAATTTGATTCTTTTTAGTCAAAGTTGTAAAGAGCCAATGTGATTGGGCTAAAGTGTCACACAGGTTTCCCAGGATTAGATAAAATACAAATTCATAAAACTTGGATTACATATTATTAATGTACTTCAGAAAGTTCTTTGGCATGTGAATATTGCACGCATCAATATTGCAATGATGATATATTTGTGAAATATTGTGCAGTACTAAAAGGCACTGGGAACGCTTCAGTTTTTCTAAACCCTGGTTCTCAAAGCTGCATGCTATAAATGTTTCTCTGCTTTAACACATCTGTTTCAGATTAACAAAAATCTGTTAATCAGCCACTAAATGAAATCATAAGCTGCTATCTTGACTCTTTGTAAAAGAGATTTCTGATTTCAATTGGACTTCCTGGTTAAATAAATGCACACAAAAGACAAAACCTGTTCTAAGTAAAAGTGACGGCTGCAAAAATTTTGACAAAATAACCTTTGTATGAACTGTGATTAGCTTTTTACAAATGGAGTAGCTTTAACGTGGCAGAATTTTTCCGTCTAGCCTTTAAGTCACCAAGACGATCTCAATTTCTTTCTCTTTGTACAAGCCGAGAGTGTAAAAGGACTTGTAGCGCCCTCCAGCATTTAAAGGTGTCCCTGTAAAAAGGTGTACAAAAGCCTTAAACCAGCTGTTGTTATGGCGACTGTGACCCTAGATGACACTTTAACTGCTGCTTATAGCTCCAACAGCCAGCCTTTGAGATTCCCTCATCTTCTTACTCGCAGTGCGTGCCTACAAAATGTTCTTTTTTTTTTTTTTTTTACTTTGCAGCAGTTCCAGTTAAACTTTTATGATTGTGCCTTGGATTGTAGATATGAGCAGATTTACTTCTCAGCTGGCAGACATGTGTTGTTGTTCCCATTTTGGGCCCCCTATACCTCCCTACAAATTACTTAGTTAAGGATTACTCATGAAAACTCCGTTGACGCTCTGATCAACCTATAAAAATTAAGAACAACTTTTTAGGTTACAGTTGAACTAAAAATGTGCATACTCCTGGCAGGTTTATTTTATTACATTCTCTCAAAAGATAATAAAACTATATACAACTTGTAAAAAGGGCATGCCAAAAATGATCTGTGCCATTTGTAATAATCAATGGAAAAAATGTTTATTGGCATCACAGCGATCAAACACTTTCAATGATTGTTGATTGCTAAAATACAACATGTCAAAACATATAAGAACTTCATACTCACAACATCATATTTCTGAGTGGCATTTCCTTGAATGTCCAGCAGGAAAACCTTTCCGAAATGGGTCCCTAGGGCAAGAAACTGGAAAAAAAAAAGACAAAAAATGAGTTGAACAAGGAGATATTTAACAATTTTAAGAAGAAAAAAAGTTGGCTGTGGGAAAGGATAAAAAATATTTCCTGGAACGTGGTCATAGTGGGGATTGGGTGGGCTTGGAGGCAAAGCTGTGAAATTGCAGGGAGTGGAAAAGCCCTATTTATTAAAGCAGACAGTGTGAAATGGCATTTCCCCCCCTCAAATTAAAATGCTTAAGCATAATAAATGCACTCTACATGCTCCTCTTGCAACCCAATCACCTTCTTTTCCAGGATTGACTCATTTCTTCTACTGAGCAGCAACTGGTTTCTGTGTTTTAAGGCTTCAGCAGGGACGCATGTGTCCATGCGGCTGCGGATGTGTGTGTGTGTGTGTGTGCAGGTCCACGGGGACAAAAAAAATTACAGAAACCGGGGGGCTTCTAGCATTAGATTAAGTGTGTGTTCTTCCAGCCCGGCCCCTGCTGCATGCCGTCTCCTAATCCCCCTCCCTTCCTGAGCAGCATGTGGATGTGCGGCGAGCCCACCATGCTTCAGTGCAGTCTATAATGAAATGCTTATATTTACAGGCACAGCTGAGCATGTCAGACAGAGCCCCCTGCAATCTCCCCAAATAAAATAACCAAAAATAAATAAATAAAAGGTTCAGCCTTGTGAGGCGGAGCGACTTTTAAAGGGATTTATCAGGATGGGAATTGTTCAAATGAAATTCCAATTCAGACACTTAAAATATGAGGCAACATAAGGCGCAGTGTGCTGCCGCTGGCTTTGGAGGGTGTAGGGGTTGTCACGGGGACCACACATGTAGCCGGATGGCTAAAGGTACACAAATACAAAAATTACAAAAAAAAACAACAACATAAAAACAGTTGGATCCAATTTATGATTTAACAAACGCAGTGTTTCTTTGTGGCTACTTTAGCTGAAGGAGACACACAAAAAAAGGCCTGGATCCTCAAAGCAGAAATAAATAAATGAAAATCAATTGTTGTTAATAAAACATCAGGTGAGGAGACGTAACTGGGCTTGACTTTTGCTCTGCTCAGGCGTGAGGGTGTGCTGGTGGTGCCACGACGGCTAAACATCACGCCAAGAGTGGCTCTCTTAAAAAAAAAAGAAAGAAAAAAAATCCTACATTCAGCAAAGAGTACGAGAGGAGTGAAAAATATGAAAGAAGTGGGAAAAAAACTGAGTAAAAGACAATGGTGCCTTCTGATGCACCTCCCTGAGAGGGACAAAACAAGGAGGCTAGGTGAGAAAAGAATGGCCTGCCTCAACAGATCCAGCAAGAAGGGACGAAAACCAACTTTGAAGATGGCATCTCTCAAATGTGCGCGTAAACAGAAAGAAAAAAAAAAAATCCCCCCCGGAGATGATTGGACTTGAAGCTGAAACACTCTCGTGGGCGGTGGATTATCACCCTCACCTTGTCGTGGACGGTCATACAGCTGGCTGCGTCGGACTGGAGGATTTCAGACACCCCGTTGGAGAGCCTCTCGTACTTCAGCTTGGGCTCCTCCTCGCTATCCTCCTCCTGGTGGAGACAGGAGATGGGTTCTCACCATAACATGTTCTTAAAAGGTAGTCATTACTACAGAGTCACCTCTAAAACTTCTGAGAGCTTTCTAGGAAAATGGTCCATGATGCAGTGAGATGGAATATACAAAGTGTCCCCCATTTAGTATTTTGTGTTGAAAACAAAGATAAGTCAGAAGACATTGCAGAAAACGGGGCTTGAAGATACTTTCTTGAAAGCTAAGCAGGAATGATAAATAATTCCTTATAGGTAGGGCAGAAACAATTAATCGGATTAATTGGGATGAACTGATTATTGAAATAATTGTCAACTAATTTAATTGTTAACCTGAGTATACAGACTCTAAAAAAGGTAATTTTCTGAAGGAAAACATACAGAGAGCAGTAATCAAGCCAAAATATACAAAAACATGTATAAGTTTTGCACGTAAGATAATAAATATGTTCTACCCAAAACTCCACTTAGTTTGAATTCTATAAAAACACACGCTTCATTTTAAACTCTTCTGTCATAGCTCAGGCTGAATGTTTAGGGTCACTGTCCTGAGGAAAGGTGAATCTCCGCTCCAGTCTCAAGTCTCACGTAGTAGCTAAAAGGGTTTCTTCCAAAATTGTCCTGTTTTCAGCTCCAACAGCTCAGATCAGCTTTCCTGGAATAAATCCATTCCCACAGCATGATGGAGCCAAATCAGGTTTCACTAAATATTTAGGGTAATGTATGGTGTTACATAATAGTGACAGAAATAACCATGCTTGCTTGGTTATTTCTGGGTTGCATAAGGTGTTTTTGTAATTATACTAAATAAGTGATTAACCCTTTCAGCTTCACTTAAGACAAATAATATGTATATATTTATAAAATTAGACAGTCTTACTCAGTTTTTTTAACACCAAATGTAAAGTTTAATTTTACTATTGCAGACTGCATTACATCTCACAATTGTTATAATTTATAGCTATTTTAAAGAAAGTATTACCAATAATTAGCTATGAGCATTTGATATTACTATAATGAATCCAGAGTTCAGATTTGATCATAAATATAATTAGACCATGTTTGGATTTTAAATGCCTTTGTTTCAGAACACTAATGTAGTAAAAATTGTATCTCTATTTTTTAAATTTCTCAACATCTTATAAATAATTTCTAAACCGTCCTCAAATCTTGGTGACTTGTATTTACTTATTTCCATGAACGGATTGTTGTCATTTTTAAAACACTAATGTCAAACAGTAGTTAGTAGCCAATGAAATCAGTGAGACAGTCTGAATGTAAGGCAGGAAAGTTTAGCTTTAGTGACTGTACAAGCGTAGTAGAAAGAAAAAAAGGATATATTCAGAAAAATTTGTTTTCTTTGTTTGAACAAAGTTTATATATAATATGTAAGGAGAGGCCATGTTATCATTTAACAGGAAATAGTACCGTGGCTGACAGGTGCAAACATGTACCAAACTGCAAAACACTCTGCAAACACATGAATGATGCAAACTCCTTACCACACAAACACAGAAAAACAAATGCAGCAGAAAAAAAAATGCTGCAAACAAAAAATGCTGCAAACATAGAAAATACCATAAATTTAACACAGAGTGTTATTTTCTATACTTTTTCACACATATTTTTATTCACCATATGAGAAATCTGCAAAAGTAAAGAATAACATGTTCCCTCACTGCAATCAACAGCAAGTATCACTGTATTAAATCAATAGGTTTTTAAAGGATAGTGTGCACACATCTACTTTTGCTTTAATTTGCATGAAATGCTTTATGAAAAAGAATCATCTCTCTTTTCTTGGTACTGCTCGTCCCCAGAGAAATACATGCATTTATTGTTTTCATAAGACAAACTTAAGGTATTCTACCGTGTTACACTTTCCAGCATGAGTCCACATTGGAGGCCGGTCACAGCTTGAATATTACTCATAATTCGGTTTATAACCAATGCTGCACAGTCTGTGGCTGCCCAGAGGGTGCATCAACTCAAAACACTGTCTGCCATTATGTGCTTCTGGCTTGGAGGTGGGGGACAATAGCGTGGAAAAAATGTTATTTTCAAAAACAATCCTTCCCCACTCAACAACGCCATATCTAGGCTATTTCCTGTGTATTCTGGTTGTGAGATTTCTGATGCGAGGGCATTTGTCACGGGTTTCAAAGGCGTATCAAACAACAAAGGCAAACTTCATCCCCACAGAGAAAATACCCATTTTAAAAGTTTTGCTATGTCTTGTAAGTTGCTTTTTGTTTTTGTCAACTAAAGAACTGGGTTTTGTGTTGTAATCGTTTATGCCGCTTTTTTGCCTCTTGTCAGTTTAAATACAACATGCTGAACCGTTCAATGTGACGACGTCAAGGATAACATTCTACCTGAAGCATAAAACAGGACAGAAGGATTACACTCGACAAAGATTGAGGAGATAATTCCTTCAATATCAAGAAAATAATGTGGCATGTAGCTAACCATCCAGCTGTGTTAAATATAACATGCAAGTCTGGACAGCAAATAGATTCAGAAGCAATACTTTCAAGTGTAATGTAAAACAGAAATGATGTGACCCTAAATCTTTACAAGAAGATGCATAGATCTAAAAGCTTCTGGCTCAACCTGACTTCCAAAGTGCAAGGAGAAAGACAAAGACCTGGTGAGGTGAAGACTCCAGCAAAACCTGAAATACTAGGAAACAACTTTATTAACATACCAATAAATTTGGTCGTCATCAGGGTCATTGCAAAACCCTAAACAGTTTGTATTAAATTAAAAAAATTTTACAAGAAAAAATAAATCATGCAGTCTGACAAGCTGACCTATCACCATTCAAGGGGATGGAGGATGTACTGCAATGTCAAACGATTCAAAACCTTTAAAAACCTGCTCCCCCCACACTGGTTCTTGTGGCGCTGCAACAAGAACCAGTGAAGAAAACAACACCAAAACCTCTGAAGAAGACACTAAGCACAACTTCCTTCTTCACGAAATTTAAACAAAAATAAAGTGGAATCAGACTTTAGCGGCTGTAGGATCTTCCTTTCGTCTTTGGCAAAAGACCACAAAACCATTTCTCCCAGGAGAGCTAGACACGTACAATATTTTTTGCCTGCATTTACCCAGAATGCAGAGCACTACAGTCCGCTTATTGATTTTGGAGTAATCTCCGGCCTGCTTGGCATTCAAATATGCATGCAAACTGCGTCAGAGTTCACTTCAATCGAACGGAGATGTAGGTTTTTAGGAGAACCAGTGTTCGCTTTTTTTGGTCCACATAATAATTTGATTGCTCACTCACACTTCCCCAAACAAACTGGACTTTCTAGACAAACAAACCAGAGTTTGAATAAAGTGGACTAAACGGGTATGGTGTGAATGCACTCTAAATTGGCAAGGGAGTTAAATCGCTTCAAATGAGGTGATTTCAAGAAGAAATCTCATCCCATATCTAAAAGTTGTTCTTTCTCATTGATGCACAAGAAAATGCAAACAAGTCAAAGTTACAAGTAGCAATCACAGGAACTCTAAAAATATTAATTTCATAATAAAATATTTAAAAGTAGACAGAAATCATAAAAAATCTATACATTTCCTTTTTCTTTAAACTATATCCCTCAGAAAAATAAAATATTAACCTCTCGTTGCAAAATTTTATGTTTATTTTAAATCATATAAATAGAGATAAAATGGTTGTTCTATGAAAATAAGCAACACATTTCCTAAAATAGCTATTCATCAAAATTCATAAAATGTCTTTTCAAAAGGGGATGCGACATTTGAGGCTCTGATCAAACTTTTTTAGCCGGCCTGAGAGCAAAATGGCTCTTCAGAATATAATACATTTTCAGTCAGACTTATAATGAGGAGAATTTGAAAATGAACTAAAAAATTTCTCTCTGACTTTAAAGTGGATAAAACACTGGAAAATGTTTCTGTTACACACTGAACAGTTTGTATTTAATTTATAGTTTAATACAAACTGTATTTAATTTATGCATTTAGTTTATAATTTATAATTGCTGCATTCAAAAGCAGCATTTATTTAAGCCGCTTTTATATTTTATGCAGAAACAGCAACATATATTGGATTAAATATTCCACATAATTTATGGATTTCCATGCTTTTCTTTCTGAGTTGCTTGAGAGAAACGTACAGTACATAACAGACCTCTAATAATTTATTTTATCTCTGCTTCCCGTGCAGAAACTTGAAAATCAGCTTCCTCCCTGGCTGCCGTGTAGAAGTCATGTTTTATTTAGTCCGTGTGTGATTCTCCGGAGCACAGGTGTACTGTAACATGCCAAAGTTCAGTCATAATGTTGAAAGATCTGGAAAACCATCTGTAATTCATGAGTGTTTGACACCTCTCAAACTCTGACAAAGATCCTTCGGGGATCAAGCTGTGTTGATGTATTACAGTCCTTTCAGCGGACACAGAGCTTTATACCAGTTAAAAATCATCCAGGCTTGACAGAACTATGCACACCCCTCTGACGTTAACAATATGTTGTTGATGCATTTCTGTGCCGACATACTGGTGCAACTGCATGACATTTCTGCCTTGTGTTGTTTTTTCCCCTCTCTATAAGCTTACCTTCATACCAAACTACTCAAACACTCATTTCCCCTGCTTCTGTTTTTGAAAGAGAAAGAAAGCATCAGTACAAAATGATGTAATGACGAGCTTTACCTCAGATTCATCTGTGAATTCCCCACTCTGCTTCCTTTCCTGGAAAATAAAAACACACAGAGTTTCTTTAAACAAACAAACTTTTCAGTGCCAGATCGGATGATAAATACTTGTGATTTTGGTCTAAATTTGAGAGAATTACAGAAATCTCGCAATAGCATAGCTACAGCATCTCAGATATGTGTCTTACGTACTCCAAATTAAATAAATGACTAACTGAATCTTCCTTAAAACGTCAACCTGCCATTTTAATAGAATAAACTCCGTAATCAAATTATAAAACTGTACATTAATGCATCAAAATTAGCCTGTTAGCTTACCTGCTCCTCCACTTCCGCCATTGTAACGAGAAATAGCGTTATGTCCAATTGTTATTTTATCTCAAAACGTTAAATGCATGTTAGCTAAGAGGGGAAAACAATGATTCGTGAAGAAAGCATTCAATATACCGTACAACACGATAATGTTTGTTGTCGAAGAAAGCTTCTTGGTCATCGGTGAAATCACATGACTGATTTCAGACCGCTAAGTCTTATGGGTATTGGAGTCTTACGTTGGAGAAACGATGATAACGACAGCAAAATTGTGGATGACGCGTCAAATATTTAGTAGGGGCTAAGAGATTTTCCGTTTCGTTTCCATATTTGTTTATTTTTACCTCTAAGCTTTTGAAGATATATTGTTAATGTTTTCAAATAAGGCAAGTTTAGCCTTTAGTGTTTTGCACTTTTTTTTTTTTTTTTCAGAGAATGGCACACTAATAATGGTTTCAACTAGGGGTGGAAATTAACACCCGCCACTGGTCAAATGCGGGGAAAAGTATGAAGTGGCGTGTAAAGTGGAGCAACGCACCTGCCACATAGTTTTTCCCTTTTTTTGGTTTGTTGCTGCTCCCTTTAATTGTTTTCAGTTTTAGCAAATTTAACTGGTTTAGGTAAATCAGATTAAGCGTTCTTTCCCAGTTGGGATTAAATTATTTCTGTTTGCTACATGCCTGAATACAGGCAATTTTGAAGAAAAAATGTAAAGAAACTTTTCCACATGTCTTGGTTGTCCTTAGAGGCTTAATGTGACATTCATTAGCAATATAAACACATCATGCTGTTCAGGAAAGAGATGGCTTCTATGTTACAGATTTGAACATGTTAGAGTAAGAAGTTTGCACATGAATCTCAAAGTTACATGTAAGTTTGGATCCCCTGGTCAGTAACCAATTTTGTACGAGGATTAGGCTAATAATGTTCGCTTAGCCTTAGACCTTCTTTCAGTGTCTAATCGGACCCTGAAAGTGTTGTAGTGTGGCCGCCATCCAGAAGACGGCGCCACTGGTGTTGCTTAAGCGGAGCCACCCAGTTGATACAAAAAACAAATATGGCGGACCACCCCAGAAAAATGATGGGCAAGTATGGAATGCAAAATGTACTTTATGCGGTTCTATTTTGAAATATAAACACTCAGCAACCTACTTAAGCCATCACCTTAATAGCAATGAGCCAGCGGCGCAGCGTCAATAAACTTGTTTAGACTAATTCATTAATTGATAACTTACATCCTTAACTCAAATCATTGTGAAAAACAAGAAGACAGATATCACAACATTTACCCATGTCATACAGTTTAAAAGGCAATTTTCACAAATGCTATGGAAGTAAGAAAGTAGACCAGGAAGTTATCTTTAAAAGTGTGAAACCTAAAAATACTATCAAGCTTGGTGGTGGTGGCAACACGCTGTCGTACTACCTGTGGTTCAAAACCATTTATTCATTATAAGAAAATCTAGCTTGTAATATCTATTATTACAGAGATATTTTTGATACTTATGCATATATTTTGTGTACCGTATGTTTTTAATTTATTTGAATATTACACTCTGAATACCTTAGAGTGAAATATCTTGATGTAGAAATTCCAAGAAACTACTAATGCAACCTCTGATCTATATAAGGGTTTTGTTAATTCATTTTCTTTCCTCAAAACCCAAACATTTTCCTGAATTTGTCATACATTTTCACAAATAAACAAAGTCAAATTAACTTAATTGAGTCTAAATGTCCAAACAAGTTCAGAGATTTTTTTAATGTAAGTTGTAATATTCCTTGACGCTACTTTATGCATATTTGCAGACATTCCTCAGGAAGATGTTGAAAGGACCCTTCAGATATTGGTCGACTCGCGCGGCTCCTTTGTCACGCCACTGACAGCCATAGTCCAGATGAATGCCAAAGGTATGATTTGCCTCTTCTTTATTGAGATTGTCTCACACCTCTGTCTTGCCTCATCCATCCTCAAGAGAATCCTAATGTACTGATACCGAGGGGGAATTTTTTTTTTTTTTTCTGTACAATCTGCTTAGCAATGATTTATTGATTGCTGCTTCCACCCTTACGAAGAATTACCGATCCTTTTTGGGAAATCACATTTTCACACCTTTCATGAGTGTGTATGTGGCACAGGTCTCCAGAGGCAATGAGAGGGGGGGGAACTGACTTTGAGGAGCAGCTATGCTTGAATCTCTGTGGTGTCGCCCCTCTGCTGCCAGCGGTTAATGGTTTTCTTCTCTGATTCTCTGACTTTCTTCCTGTTAATCACTATTTGCAGTATTTGGTGAGTAAGTATCACCTGATTTCATATGTATTCATTCCTTCTCCAAACCATGAAAGCACACCGTTCACTCATAATGATCACACACTAGCCCCTCTAAGGCATAAGCAGCTCATAAACAAAAAAGGAAAATAATAAAAAACAACCCTTGCCCACATAGGAGGAGTCATATTAGTGGACTGAAAGCTTTGATGCTCCAGAATGTCAGCTCCACGGATCGATCTAGCACAAAAACACACACGCACACCTGACCAATCAGAGGCGCCTATCTGTTGTGGACCTGCTGGGCACGGCGGTTTACAAGCTTCAAAGAGCTCCTTTTAATACACTGCTTTGATAGCCCTCAGCCTTCACTGGCCCCACCGACTATCCACTGGGGAGCATTTTAGCTTTAGTGGGGGAGAGAGGCATAGCTGTTGATCATATTAACAAGCTTAAAAAATAAAAATAAATAAAAAGTATCACCTAAAGTTTGGGGTGATTTTCAACATTTAGCTTTTAATTTAAGAATGGATAAAGAGATATTGAAGCAGCAAATTTTAACAATATTTGAAAAAGATGCCTCTTTGTGTTTAAATTTCTGAAATTAATAGTCGTATATTCACATGCATGTGGAAGTTTAGTGACATTAGTAAATCTGTATGCAAGGATCAATTCAAATTTAGCAGGAGACAGAGAAACAGTTTGGTTAATAACCCTAAGGGGGAGACAAACTATCATTTACCAAATCCCATTAAGCATCACCATCTAACCCAGTGCGAATTCACATAGAAATAATAAAAAACAGTTATGTGACAATAATTGGGATGTCATATTTTTGGTTTATTTTTGTGTGCTATCATAAAAAAAAAAGCCAGAATTAAGTTATTTAGATGCATTTCAGACTTTTTCATTTGTCGTCATTATCTTGTTTTGACGTTTTCAGGTGAATTACTACATGTAGGATGAGACTTCAGAAGAAAAAACATCAATATGTTTTCTCTTTTCGACATCCACGTTAAATTTTTTGGAGCTTTAAATTACTTGCACATAAATGTGGATAAAAAAATAATGACAATACTTAAAATACTTTCACTCCAGCAATTAAAGCGTTTGTTAAAGCATATTGTTATGTCAGTGGATGCCACTTTGCATGATAGAGTTACTAAAGTGTACATCAGCTTAATATTGGCACATTCCAGCAAACAAGATTAAAAAAACATAAAAACATAAATATTAATTATTTGCTTTTTAGTTGTAATTAATTAGCCCTGCCAGTTACTGATCTCTTGATGTACACTAAGATCTAGAGGAGCAAGTAGCTCATGAAAAATAAAAAATGCAATCACTCAAAAAGTTGTAATAGGTTACAATATGTCTAATATGACAGTCAGAAAATTAAGAGTGCATCTGTTTATAAGTCCTTTTTAAGTTGCGAGTCAATTACAGCTTTATGCTGGTTCTCATCAAATAAGGGATCAAGAAGCAGTGGATTATCTTTTCAATTGCAGAGTGTTATATTATTTTAGTCTCATAAGTAAAAGAAATAAAAATAATTTTGTTGAAAAAGGAGGATAGAAGGTTAATCTGAATTGGAGAAACTATCATTATTTCCAAGTTTAAGAGCAGCTCAACCATCAAATGATAAATAAAACAAAAGACTTTGCTCAAATTCAGCTTCATAACCTCTTACTGCAAAATCTTCATGTTGATTTTAATTTTACAGATATTATGATCTCACAAAGCAATATTAAAAAAACGTCTTTGAAAAAAATCAAGCACAGAAAATAGCTTTATTTTATTAATGGAGTTGTGCAGTTTTAAGTACAACAGAATATGTCTAGAACAGCTATAAAAGTATGTTCTTTACATGTTTGGTTTTAAACGAAAATTCCCCATTTAGTTCCTTTCAGCTCGGGGAAGTTGATAAGACCACCAGCACTTAGCAGAGATATCTGATGACTCTCAGGACCTCACTAACTACTGATTCTGCTGCCTGTGAGGGTACGAAGAGGGGGGCGTTGAGTGTTTTTCCTTGTTCCTGCAACCTGTTCTAGCGTTGTGGCCACCCTGATCCAACAGAGAGGAAATGAGATAGACCCTGTCCCCCATTTTTGCTTAATTGTGACATAGTAACAGCCATACTCAATGAACTGTATTATATTTTGTCACACTGCAGCAACAAACTTAAACATTGATATTTTCCTTGTGGTAGGTCAGCAAAGCATAGTGCATAATTGTGATGTGGAAGAAAAAATAATAGTGGTTTTCAGTTTATTTTCAAATAAAAACGGGAAAAGAGTGGTGTGCATTTGAATGCAGTGTATACCCCTTAATTAAATCATGTACAACCAATTACCTTCAAATGACACCTAATTAACAGAGTCTGCTTGTGTGTAATATGATCTCAGTATAAGCTATGCAGTGAGGGGCTCAGAGGTTTGTAGAGAAATTTGAGTCATGAGACTTAGACGAATAAAACTGTGGAGAAGTTTAAAGCAGGGCACCATACCAGGCATTGAACAATGGCCAATCCATTGTGAGATTAAAGAAAGCGCAACTGCAAACCTACAAAGACAGTTTTTTATTACTTTATTTAACCATGAAATATCCATTGAGATTTAAAGTTTTGCTTACAAAGTGTCCTGGGCACAATAAAATCAGCTCAGGGCAGAACATACTTAAAAAATGAACACACTATAAAAAAAACATCAGAGGCCACTAAACTATAAGGAAAACTAAAACAAGTCTAATGACATGTTCAATAGAAAGACCAATTTAGATAAAACAGTTGCGTTTATATGTTTGACTATTTAAAGTGTTTAGTAACTGTTTTAAACTCAGTCAATAAAATTAGTTCCTTCAAATCTAGCTGATTTTGGAGCAGAAGCAGAGAATCTGCAAGAAGTTTTTCTCCAAATTGTCTGAACCCTTGGCACTACTAGCAATAGCAACAGCTTTTGCAAGCAAAACTAATAAGTTGCTGTATTTCATCAAACATGCAGGATGTTAGAAATTAAGGGAAAAGGTCAAGAATAGCTTTACATATGTGCACTGACAAAGCAGACCATCCAGTGATGAGTTAAACTTCTAAGGTTTGTGATGAATCTTAAAGCTTTCTGTGATTAAACACTGTGTGGAGGTTTTTATATATACTGCATCTCTATAATCAAGCAGTCAATAAAAGTTGCTCATTTCTTTACCTGAAAAGAGAGACAGGACTTCATTTGGAAGAAAAAGCTATCTTTAACCCAAATGTTTTTTCTACCAGCTTTTTCAGAGAGAATGATCAATTAATGTAACCATCTACCTGCTGAGTGCAGTTCTACTCAACTCTACTCTGAACCAACTTTAAAAAATTACTCTTAATTTGTTACTGCTAATTTTATTAGTTTTGCTCAAGCTATTGTTCTGATTTCAGAATTATTCAAATCAGAATTATAGCTTGAGCAAAACTAATAAAATTAGCTGTAACAAGTTTGAGTAATCTTTTTAAGGTGGTTTAAAGATATTTTTTTTCAGTGTATGTTGTTCAGGTCGTTTTCATTAACAACTGAATACTGGGTGGAGTCGCCATAGCAGGTCGGCCCCGGACTCCAGAAAGTAATGTGATGCAACACAAACACAACACAACTCTACCCTAAAAAAAGAGAATGGTGCTCCAGGTTAAAAAAAAATTGTTAATTTGTCACCTGTAGTCAAATTAAGTTAGTCAAACTGACTTTATTTATATTTGCATAACATGACAACTTAAAAAATTTACTTGTTTAAACTTAATTTGATAACTTGCAATACGACCATTTAACACAACGTATTTCAATGTTGTCACTGTTGAGTTTTACAAATGGTGGGCATGATTCTTGTAATTTAAACTTTAGACACAAACGGTGACTCCAACCCTTTGCCACTCAATGACCTGCAGTCTTCTGATGTCATGTTTTCAGCCCAACTCTGTACGCATGTAACCTCAGTGAAGTAGTTTCTGTAAAAGGGGAATGGTACCATGTAACCGTTACTAGTGTAAAACAATTATTACCCAGTAAGTGATAAGGTTCTGGTGGAAAAAGGGCAATGTGGACCTCTATCATATATCACCGTCCCCACAATAACATATGGTAGTGGCTGAATCATGCTGTGGAAATGTCGCAGACGAATTTCAGATTTTTCTGATATTTATCAATAGAAAAACTGCAAAACCTTAGATAATTTTCCCTCCACTTCACAGTTTTGCAATACGTTTTGTTAGTCTATCACTTTAGCTGACAAAATCTGAAAAACGTTTAAGGGGTATTAATACTTTTATGAGGCTCTATGACTTTAAAAATTGATGCCTAAATATATTATACAATCACTAATTGAAACCAATGATGGAATCCTTTATGTTAAAATTGTAATATTTATTTTTTTAAAAGGTAATAATGTTAACTCATCACCTAAGTTTTTAAAACACACATCCAGTTCGATGGCATCATTGCAAATAGGCAAAGCTCATCTTTTGGATGTAATTATGTGCTGTGTAAGATGGTAAGAGATGTGCTGCCCTGTTATCCTGCAGCCTTAGAGGCCAGTGGAAGATTAGAGCTGTGATCTCATTCCCAGCACTTGTTTGGAGTCTGTCAGGAAGAGAAATGCCAGCATTAGAGAGGTACCGCCACACTCCTGATATGATGAAATAAGGAGAAAAGGGGAAAGGGAAAAAGATGGAGGGATGGACAGAAAGGACCATGCCCTTCTCTGAAGTGTCAGTAGCTTGTTTATTCTATTTTTCATTGTAGCTGCTGGGGCAAAGATTCCCATTTTTCCTTTATTCTTTCCCCTCCACCTCCTGACAAAAAAGCACTGCTCTCATTTTTTATAGGTCTTGCAAACTCTCATGCCCCAGTGAAAATTACATTGTGAAACGGTAGAAATTTCAGGGCCTGTCTGTGCTCTCCGCTGTCCCTCGGAGCTTTCAAACAGTCAACAGACTGTGAAGAATAAATAATAAAAAACTATTGATTATTTTGATGACTGCAAGATTCAATTAGGTATTAATTTTGCCCTCCAGTGGACCTATCAAGCAACTCAAAGGAGAGGCGGTGGGCGGTGGGAGGTGGGGGGTGGGTCCGAACGCATGCAGAGCGCGGCCAGGCTCAGACAGAGGGGAAAATGTGTTTACGGCGGCGGGCGGAGAGGCGCATCGATGTGCAGCGTCCCACATTTAAGTGCTCCGCAAATGAAGCCCTGATGAGTAGTGACATTGTTACCAGGGATATGAGTATTGACCAGTCGGCTCACGGATTTTAATGACAGCTTAAACTACTTCTATTGATTAACATTTTCATAGATTATCATGTGTCATATCAGAAAGGGCAGATTGCCGTGATGGGCACATTAAAAAGGCCCCTCTGGGCAGCAAGTCATCGACTACCCTGATTGACGCAGGGGATTGTTGATGCGCGCAAAGGGTGAGGGGGGAGGAAATAAGACCCTCACCCTCCTCCTTTTTCTGCGCTTATATATATGTGCTGGTCACCTGTCCTGTGCTTAGACATATTTAGGTTGGAGCTGATTCATAAATAAGAAAGAGGGCCGTGGTTGTGCTGCGCCTCTGAGCCTGAGGTGGGGTGAACGCTGTCTGAGGAGCTTTCTAGTCAGAAGACACAAGGGGGAAGAGACAGAGGGAGGGAGAGGGAAAAGGGAGGAGGTGACATCTTCAGGGGTTTTCTTTGGAAGTTACCTCCGGCTTGAACGCGTGGTCGCAATTCAGACTCAGAAAGGTTGAAGAAGCGGCTCCTGGTTGGGTGGGAAGGACATTCTGACCGCCGGGTTGTTCCACAGTGGCTTTGCTTTGAGCTTGCTGAAACCTCGTTTTTGACATTTTCTTCTGGAACTTGGCGAGGTAGGAAAAGTTGTTTTTTGGAAAGTTTTCTTGAAGTGATTCCAAAATTAAGTTTTTAATATTTTAAATGTGCCCTGATTATTTTTTTTATTAATGGTTCACATTGTTTTCCTCCTGACCGATTGATGCTTTTTGTTCAAAAATGAACATAATTGGCTTCATGTCTTGCTTAAAGTATATATTGGCTTATGCATCAGAGAAAGATGTCACCTTTAGTTTAACTTTATGTCCCCTAAACATGTGAAAATTGGCGTAATTGATATAAATTTTACCTCACACACTTCCAGATTCATTTATTTGTCGCCTCACTGTAAATAGCTGCCATCTCTGCTTATGGCGAAGACGAGGCGCATGTCAGGTAGCGGTGAGCCCTCAGAGATGGATGTATGGACGTTTTAGGTCTGCGGGGCACGATGGCAAAGCCACGCGATCCGTAACAGCCCTTCACCAGGCAGCAGCCGGCAGGATCAGCGGGGAAGCACCAGTCTCGGATAAAAGAGGGAGCCGAGGAGGGGAGGGAGCAGGAGAGAGAGGGAGAGTGATGAGTGAGCAATAGGAAGGTGAAGCTGGGGTATAGAAAGAGAGAGAGAGTAGAGACATAGAGAAGGAGTCGCTGAGGGTGAGACGCTGAAGCAATCTAACCAGGGGCTTTTTCTCTCCTTTTTTCCCCTCTCCTCCCTGTTTCCCACCTGCTCTCCCAGCTCCCATCAGGATCCGATGATTACAGGGCAGCTGAGCAAGCCGCTGCTCTCCCTGCGCAGCGACATGAGCGCGGCAGAACTCCGGGCGGACGACAAAGCGGCCACCCCAGACAGCGATTTGAACGACGAGCCCCTGCTTCTGCCCTCTGAGGCCACGGACAGAGAGGGCACTCCCAGCAAGCTGTACGGTAAGTCTACTCCGCACACCTTCTGGTCCACCAGTCGGCCGGCTCAACTCCGACTGAGGTTCGCTCGGAGTGGAAACACAGAGCTGGAGGAGATGGGACAGGTGCAGAGTCAGGCAGAAAACTAAGTGCATGAATGAGCAAGTTGAACTTTCTTAGTGGTTTATTGTAGAAGTGTAGAAACTCTTTTTTTCTTTTACTTAATTTTTCAAGGTGAATGAGGAAGTTTGTGTTGAATTGGCTATACCCAAAATCAAATAAATTGAATATAGTTTTTGTGAATGTTGTCAGTGTTTTGTTTTTAGTTTTATATAATTCCTGCCATGGTTTATTTTTAGTAGCACCAGATCGACATAAAATCTTTAAAAAAGTTGAAATTACTAATTTTACTGATTTTTGCCTTTACAACTCTAATAAAGTTGTGCTTCACTAGATAGTCCCCCCCCAATAAAATACAGGAAAAGTGATCATTATAATTGAAATTTATATCAAATAGGCTATAATGTAGTGCTGAGTGACATTAATATCTGTCCTATATATATGTATTACCTTCATAATGTAGCTGAGGTTTTTATTGTTATTCTAATATATAATTGTTGTTCTTGCAGATTAAAAATTTCATTAATAAATGCAAAATTTCTAATTGGCTACTTTGAATATCTCCTAAACAAATTAATTAATAGAAAATATGTTTAGGTATATGACTCTTTTTTCATTAATCAGTCGTGTGGAGTGATTCAATCACTGGACCTTGTTATGAATCAATAAACCAAATGAATTAATTATTAATCTTGAAGATTTTCTAATTAGAATTTTTAATTAAAGAAAATTTGAACCCTTAGGCCTATGTTTTATGGTTATTTTTATTAGAAATATAACAGGACGACTGAAAATTGATACAGACATGATGTTGCTTCCTGAGTGTATAATTAATGCTTGTAACAAATAAATTACTTTTGGATTTATGACTTTACTGACAAATGAATGAGTTTCCCCCCTATAATTAGAAGATTCTAACCGTTCTTGTGACATTTTCTTTTATTGATGTGAGATTTTTTTGTACAAAGCTTTTTAACCAAAGATAATCCGAAGCACTTACAGAGCTCCTTTTCTTATCTTTTAATAAGTTTTATTGTTGTTATTTGTAGCTTTGTATGTTACTACATTTATTAAGTGGATAATGACAACTTTAGAGTATATTTTTATGCAAACACTACTTGTTTTATTTCTCTATCAGAAGTTGTGTACATCCCTGCTGCCGTGCTGTGTGAAAGTGTATAATGTGTCATTTGAGAGTTTGGCATCCAGTTATTTTTGTGGTGGTTATATTGAATTTACACTGCAGTAAACTGCGTGTTTTACTTGTTTGTCAGGATTTAATGAAAGTTGTTAAAGGGGCTCACTTGCTGACTCTTTGTGTGTGTGTGTGTGTGTGTGTGTGTGTGTGCGTGCGTGGGGGTGTGCTTGTTTATGTTGCCTGGGAAGTGGCAGAAAGTATGCAACAGATTCTTTGGATTGAGGTTGCCAAACATTTGAGACAGAAAAATAAACAAAGAATTTGGAGGCAGTAGAGCCAAATATTCCTCTGACTTGGAACTCAGAGTTAAGCTCTCTGTTAAATTTCAGGAATAACCTCGGGCTAGTCCTCTAAACAAGGACTGCACACTGCAGGATTTGTCTCGAACGGGTTGCAATTTGGTTTAATAAGCATCAAGTTTTTTCTTTCTGCCTGTTCGATCAGTTTTTATCTGACTCCTCTAGGGTTTCTCGCTTGTTTTGGGTTCTCCTTTCATTGATGCCATTAGATGCTGAACTTTTTATTTACCCTACTTGTATTTATTTCTGCATAACTACTTGTAAAATTTCATACAGAAACACCTGAAGGTGTTGGGATAAAAGGAATTAAAAACTTTTCCTTGAACTGTCCACTCGGAGATGGACGCTGCTCAGTCTGCATGTTGTTAATCTGAACCACTCCCGTTTCTGCGCACTGTAAGCTTTGTGGGACGCTTGTCCCTGCCCAGTGGCAGAGCCTTGGGCTGTGCCAGCAGCTGTTATGGTTTGGGAGCTGCTGTCCTGATGACTTGTGAAGAATTAACGGGCAAATTGTGTCCTGTGCTGGGGGGATGCACGGGAGGAAAAGAGGGGGCATTGAAAAAGAGAAACTCTGTTTAACAGCTTTAAAACTAGAAGATGCTTGATGTGGTACTTTTTCAAGAGAATTTGTTTTCCCTCATGTGAAAAGATTTTTTAAAATTAGTTTGGTTTGTCAGTGTGAACATTTTTGAAGCATTTTTTTATTTAATGGGTTGCATTAGATGCTATGAAGCTTTTCCAAAACAAATGTTAAAAGAAAAACCTGTTTAAAAACAGAATAATTCTTCAGATGTTCTTTAAACTTCAAATCTATAAAGACATTTTATAAAATATGGAATATTTTGGATAATATTATTGGTTCTGGTTGAGTTCTATATGTCAACATTGACGTTTGAAATGATGCGTATATGTTTGCACAGCACTGCTTATTTAATAACCATGAATGGCACGAATATGGAAGAAATTATTCTGCAAATTTAAACCAGACTTTGCTCTGTTTTCATGGTTCTCTTCATGTGGTTTCGAGCTGAGAAGAAGCCACAATATTTACATTCTTGCAGTTTTCTGAGGTAGGGTGAAGAATTAAGAGATGACGCTATCTTCTGACTCTCCACATTGTTCACATAAATATATTTTGCACTCTGATAAGGTGATCCAGTTTCAAGATTGACAGATGCTCTAACTAGCTCATTGTGTTGTGGACCTTCAGAACAAAGTTCACAAATAGTTTAAAAAAGCTCCTTAATTTTGTTCAAATTTATATCAGATTTTAATGGTGGTGACATCTACCACACAATACCTCAACTTTAATCATTAAATACAAAAAGTAAATATTTATTTCTAATAGTTTTATGTTATTTCCATCTGTTAGAAGTCGTTTATTTGCATCTAACATAATTAAACTTCCACTTACAGCACTTTCAAAGAACACCTGAAACTGTTTATTAAAACTTCCCAGACATGTTCTCATTTTAATTAACTTTTTATTGTATCTTCTGTGAATGTTTGTTAATGTGATTTCTTGATTGTATGTTCATAATGTTTCTTTGTTGTTTGGGTCTTCCTGTCTTGGGACTACAGATGGAAATTAGCAATTATGCTATAATCTGGCTCATTTACAGTCTGTACAGAAGTATTGATTGTTCATTAATGTGCACTGTCCCCCTTTAATAAATAGAAAAAAAAAATAAAATAAATAGGAGCAGAAGTTTTATTTCCATCCATCTGAATCAAACAATCCTACATGTCTATCTTTAAAAGGATCCAGATTTCTGATATGTGAAAGAACCATTTGAGCAACAAAAAGGTTTTCTGGGCATTGCAGTCAGTTGTAATCCTGTTACGGCTTGAAGGATCCGCTTCATTATCTTATCCCTGAATCATCATGACAGGGCCTGTAATCACAACTTCCTCTGGCGGAAGCCCATAATTTGTGGGTGGAAATTTCCTCAAAAATCTAATTGTTTTGTTTTGGTTTTCCAGTCCTGTTCAACATGCACGACACCGACGGTGATGGCAAAATTACACTGGAGGAGTACAGAAAGGTAGGTGCTCATTATGTGCCTTATTTAACACTGATTACATTAATCCTTGTTTTGAAATATGGTTGCATGTACCAGATACCCATTATGGACACTCAGCTTTGCTTAGAATAAACATGGCCGCATGCAGATCTGGAAGTAAAACATCTTCACTGTTATAAAATTGGAAATTAATTCAATTAAAGCTAAGCTAACTGTTGTCAGTAAAATGACAGTTTTCTCAAACAAAAGGTGACCTTGAGTCCAAAGCTCTTAAGTTAAGAAAATTTGATTTCTCTCCCATTTGATGGAGGGCATATTTTTCTTTGTCATAATAATTTTTAATGCATCTGAACAAGATTGAGGTCAAATATGATGAAAGGAAACACTAAAACATGCACAGTGCACTGGAAGTCAATTCAATTACATGTTTTCTAACTGATCATTTTGCCAAGGTTAAATTATTGTGGATATAATGACTTCCTCCATGTTGTCTTGCTTTAGCAGCTACAAGATGAATCAGTGTGTGCACACTCTCATTGTCAAAAGTTGTGTATAATAAGTCCCAAAAGAGAAGGTTAAAAAAATCTACAGGTTTAGGGACCATTAAAGGATTGAGGTCACTTAGTGAGTAATATCACAATACGTTCTAAAAAGAATAGAAAGGAAGACATTTTTCCTTTAAATTTAGGTAAACTTATAAAGATATTAATAGAGTGTGAAAGATAGCATGCAAAGTTAAAAGCAGCACTACCTCAATTAATGGCTTTGGGAAAGAAAACAACTGAGAACAAAACTGCTGGATGAGTAGTATTTTCCATGAAAGAGAAAACTAATCACATTACACATTATGACAGAAATAGCTCTTTTAATGATTCTGTCCAAAAACTTTTCAAAAAGAGTCAGAATTCAGAGAAACAAAGAATTATGTTTAGTTTCTTTTTCAGTTGCCATAATCCTCTTCTATAGTTTTAACTTTTTCAGTGAGGTTTTAAAGTCTTTATTTTCTGTTTACATCCAAGGTTGTCGAGGAGCTTCTTTCGGAAAGTGGGACCATCGGGCAGGAGGGTGCTAGGGCGATAGCAGATGCTGCCATGCTGGAGGTGGCGAGCACAAATTTGCCCAACATGGTAAGAGAAGTCACCAAAACCACGCCGCTAATATTTCGTCCTCACTGTTGGACCAATAAAATAACAGATTCCTGTTGCTCTAGGGCCCGGATGACTTCTACGAAGGAATTACATTTGAACATTTTGAACAGGTTAGCACTTTTTTCTCGCTTTGTTAAATACACAAATACATTTGTGACTTCATGACAGCATTTTGCTTGTCCACAGATTCTAAAAGACCTTGAAATGGAGTCCAGGATGCATGTTCGCTTTCTGGATATGAACACCGCTAATCTGCGTTGTGGAAAATAACCAACCGGAGGGAATTGTTGGTCTACGGAACTCTTTATGTTGCTGCTGTTTTTAGCAGAACCATCTCTGTCCTTAAAAGGGAAAAAGCAAAACGCTTTTTCCAAGCACTAACATGTTTTCAGTATAATAAATTAGTAAGATTCTCAAAACTGCAAGCTACTTGTGAACTTAAGGTTTGATAACAGAAAGCCTTTTTATTGCTGTATGTTAGCATGAAGAGCAGTTTAGATATTTTAAACCGCCTCAGACTTTTCTTAGTTTTATTGCATTTAGTTATATTTACTATGCCCTCACACTGTTGCTTTGGAAATGGCTAATGTGCAACATGAAAGATTTTTAACTTGAAACAAAAGGTTCATACATAAGATGAAGTATGTTACGGGTGATCTACTGTGCTGAGCATTTGGATAACAGGTCCAGTCCTCCTCAAAAATCAGGATGCAATATTTTATGTTTTTACTACTGAAACTGTACATAATAAACCACTACTGTTATAAAAGAATAAAAACAACACTATTTTTGATTATTACTGAAATGATTTATTTTCCTCTCATTTCAAAAACAGAATTTTAAATAAAAGTGGAAAATAAATATCTGGATGTTTCTCTTCTTTTCCCCCTGAAAAACTGAAAAATATGGAAATTTTTGTAGATAAATGATAATTTATCTACAAAAATTGGCTGATCTAAAAAGTGTCTGATCTAAAAAGTAAAATATTAAAACAAATCAATGCACGACAACGTTTATCAAGGTGGCAATCTCCGTTTGCATCCTAATAAAAACACCAAAATGGTCCTAAAAGGTAATTAAAAATTAGCAGTGTGACAATCAGACAGATTAATGTGTCTTTTGTCCATTCTGTTTCACAGACAGTATTTTGTTTGCAGCGGTCAGTGACATGGATGGGAGCCAGACAGCCTGTCGTAGGGCACCGCCAGGTTAATGTTGTAGTTGTAGCCGGATGAGTCGGTGTAGTCAGACCTGCAGATGGGCAAGATGTGATCCTGTGACAGGGCATCCTCGGAGAAGTCGTAATGGCTGATGACTCCTCTGTGTCTGAAATGGAAAGAACCAACAACAGTTACAGCATTACAGACTTTTATTTAAGATAAATTAGACATGTCAA
Organism: Brachyrhaphis roseni; assembly: GCA_903066815.1. Classification (NCBI taxonomy): domain Eukaryota; kingdom Metazoa; phylum Chordata; class Actinopteri; order Cyprinodontiformes; family Poeciliidae; genus Brachyrhaphis; species Brachyrhaphis roseni. The sequence continues at coordinate 35,895 of CAEFZY010072515.1, read as the reverse complement.
AAAGATTACATTTCATAAGTGTGAAGGATTTTTTTTTACTTTTTGCAAGGAGGGGTAAGATTTCGTTGACGCAATAAGCCAGACTACAGTGCAACTTCTTATTTTGGTTGTCTGTATGCTAATGATCAATACACATACTGTATGACTAAAAGCTAATTTAGTTCAATTCAGACATACTTTATTAATCCTGGAGGAAAATTAAATAACCATCTAGAAGTAGCAGTAATCAAATAAGAATATAGATTTTCTTTTAAATTTGATTTGCAAAAACAGAGAAGCGGAAAATTCGTATTATCCAAATTATTTTTGACATGTTTTAAGAGGAGTAAGTGGATGTTTAAAGGTTGTCAAGCATAAAGTCATTTTAATAGGTGTAGAAGAGAAGATGGTGACCTGCGGTGAGCTGTGAGGTCATCATCTGTGATGCAGGCCCCACGTGGCGACTTGTCATCGGGGATGTTGGCTGTTACCAGGGTGCTGGTGTTAAAGCGAACATGCCTTACTGGATGCCTTCCAAAAAAAACAAATAATAAAAAATAGCTAATAAAGTAATAATAAAAAGAGCTGGTGGCACAACCACAAGGTGGAAAACTGTCAGAAAAGCTTTAGTTGGATCTTCTAAAGTCCTACCTGTTGTGCATCTCCCACAGCTTAGTTCCCATCCTCATCTCCCAAACACACACCAGTCCTTCCTCTCCGCCGCTCACAATCTTCCAGTCGTCCGCCTGCACTGAAGTGACACCCAGGTGGTGGGCGTACAGGGATACCAGAGAGGAGCTGGACCTGAGGTCAAACACTCTCACTCTGCATCATAACAGAAAGGGAACGATTCTGCTTTATGCTTGGGATTTTTGTTTAGTAAGAGCTGCACATCAGCTTTTCTGTTAGTTGTGTGCTTTCTTTGGAGGCAAGCACACAATGTGCAATCTGCATCATCGTATAGATCATGTTGTATGGAAGAGGAGAGCAAATAAATAAATTTAATCCGTTGGTCTTACAAGTTGACTACAGTAATTATCTGAATGAGATTTGTTGTGACTTTGTTTCATCCTATTCTGATAAAACAAACAGGAAAGTCAATCTTTTCAGGACAAACACAAAATTCTAAACAGGAACAGAAACAATGAGAACTCTTACATTTTCTGCTATGCAAGGATGACATGGTGACAGTTAATAGTCCCACCCACCTGCAATAGTCTCACCATTAAAAGCATGTTTTATCCCACGATTATAATTGTTTTTGTTGTTTTTTTCTGCAAAAGACTTACATCCAATCATGATGAAATCCTTATAGCTTTTTTACTAATACTAATAAAACATGTAAAATAGTCTAGTTTAACATCACAACCAGCAAAATTAAAGAAACCTAGAGAGGCTTAAGCATAAGTAATTCATAAAATGCAAAACCAACAAAAATCTGGGCTAGAACACATCATGCTTACAAAAACAACAGCTGAACATTTGAGCTCCTGGTCATAGTGTTTAAAAAAGATATGGAAGAAATTGTAATACATGTTGATATTTGTTCATAAAGCTATTTCTATTAGAAGAAAATGTGTTAAAACAATATAGTGCAAGATTATGATTAAAATAATTATGATTATGGATTTTAAAGTGCTGCTTTCTACAATGGATTTAATGCAATAAGACGAGGATTTTTGCTCAGTGTGTTTCATTAGCAACAAAAGCCCAGGGGACATTCAGCTCCATCTGTTGTCGGCGTGGCTTTATTGCAGCTGAAAGCATCCAGGACATGACTCCATCCAGGATCAACCTTCTTCCAAGTCTTCATTACCATAATCAAATTTACTCTGGGGATTCAGGCGGATTTCATTTTCCACTATCAAAACTTTTTTTTTTTTTTTTAAGAATCAAAGTTAAATGGCTAAATGGGCACCGTGGACTTGTTTGTCTTCAGCTCGTTGCCTGTTTAGTGGCATTACGTGATGGAGGCGCACGTTTAAACAATGAGGAATGAACATTACTGGCAGACCACAGGAAGCCATAAACCTAATGCTGGAGGCGATAGTCTTTGCTGAACTGTCACTGGCCAGAATCGTTTTCATTAATCACAAAGAAAGTGTGAGAGAGGCACAGACCACTCCTGAACAGTTATTTTTCTAAAGCCAGAAGAAGTCATTAATCATCCCAAGCATGACGTCTGATTTAGTCTAATGATCTGGAGTTCACAATCATCCACATGAACAATGTTTACTAAATTTCAAGTCAAAATGGAGACAAAGACTATTGCATACACTGTAGCTCATCAAAGCAACAAATCTAGTGTTTAAGAATGCTATAAAATCTCCTTTAATGGCCAATGGAGCTTAGTTTTATGTGTCCAGGTTCAAGTCTGAAAACTTATGGGTCACATCATGTTCAAGTTATTCTAACAAATACACTTTTTATCTCCACATGTGAGATAGAAATCTTTTTATTGAAGCAAACTGTGTTGTTTTTAGAGTTAAGTGTGCATGAATAATTTACAGAAACAACAGAGAAAAGACGGACAAATCCACATTTTAAAAAATTGTGTTCTGGTGGACATCCATTTGAAACATAACCAAAAAAACTCCACAAGCATCTGCCTTTTTAGCAAAACTTATAGTAGAAATGATCATTGAAAGACTAGAAATTATTTCCCTCTTACAATGTTTTACTTTGGTTGGATCTCAGTATTACCAGTTACCAAAAGGTGCATGTAATTTTTGGATAAACATAAAAGTATTTTCAGATTCATAAGTACCGGTATATTAAAATAATATCGATAATTGCAGAGCTCTGAACAGCTTAAGAGAGACAGAGGACACCCCTCCAGGATTTAACTGTGATAGTCTAAATATGTATTAAATGTTGGTCAACTCTACACAGACTTGAAAAGGTCAGGTGGTTTAAACATTTACCAGGGAACATGTAGATTGTATTAAAAAATGTAAAAGTTTCCTAACCTAAATCTGCACTTTCAAATATTGTAAAAAATGTTTGGATGTTTGGATTGCTTTTAAAGTTTTTAAACGATCAAAGGATATCATAACCAAATCATTTGGTTATGATATGGAGATGTTAGTCTTAGGACATTTTGTACCAACCAAATATCTTTAAACTTTTGTATCTGAAAATTACTTTATCATAATTTACTCAAGGTATATTATGAACTACAACTGTTATGCATAAATGAGGACATACCTAGTTTGCTAACCGGTATCAAAAGAAGGTAAATAGCAACATGTACGAATAGGCAAAGCAGCAAACTGACCTGGAGATGTTTGGTTAAATATTAGTTGGTGAAATAATCAGATAAAGAGTTGAGTACAAACGATTTGCCTGTATGAAATGGAAGTAGGAAGGGATGAAATACAGTGTGTTGGTGTGAACTGGCAAAGGGGGGAGTGATCTGGAGCTATTTGATTTTTGTGTTCCTGGTACCAAATAAGATAACCTAAGACCTAAGACCCCCTAACCCCCCCCCCAAAAAAAAAAAACTGATTTAGACTGCTCAAACACCCTAAATCAACTGCAAAACAAGTCACCGGCTTACAAACAACTGTTTGTTATAAAGATTCGACTTTTACATCGTTGAAATCTATAAAGATTTTATGGAAACTGAGTAAAAGGATCATAGTGCAAAGTAAACTGATCACTCAAACTCTTTTGTTTCATACCGTTAATGTCTGCAGAACAAAGCGTTTTGCAGAACGGGTACCAATTAGCTAACAACCTCACACTTGTCTGTTTTCTCTTTATTTTCTGCTCAGACTTGTCTTGTTTGCACAGATGTGTTCTTTTTTTCACACAGGCCTTATCTGGACACTTCATTTTTTGTCACTCTGCAAAATGCAGAGTGACAAAACTCATCTGGACAAAAAGAAGGGATGCATTAGGCTTTGGCTTGATGCCACCCTGACAAAGGGCCAAGAACGCCGACTGTCCGTCAGTCTCCACCATTCCCATTTGTCCTCGACTCGGTGCTGCATCGGCTGAAGCCAAAGTGGCAGAGCCAAGCTAGAGTTGTTTTTCCTCCTATCTGGATGAAATCTGATCAAAAACCAAAGACCAAGAGTGAAGCCACTCACAAAACAAATGGAACTATTTCTTTGTCTTTGTGCAGGTGCCGTTAATCATAACTAGCAGGAATGGGAGAAACAGAACCTGAACAGTATGATGTGGTCTCTCCTTCGCTTAAAGCCAACTACTTAACAGCCAGATGGGTTTGGGGCTGAATAGAAACAGCGGGGGCAGCTTTGGATGAAGACATGCCAGGGATTTCTCCTTTCCTGGCATCCTACGCACCACAGCACCCTCTAACAAGTGCAGAATAGATGAGAATGGATCTTTTATGTGTCTTTTCTTTAACAGGCAAGCCAAATGTGGCAAGCATGTGCACATTAGTGTGTGTGTTGTTGCTGCTGCTGGATGAAGTCATTACAGCCAGAAATTCTCGTCTCTTAACATCCAGTAGGTAATGGAGAAGACAAAGAGCAAAATATCACTCCTGTTAGTATTTCAATGCATTCCTTTTTCTCAATAAGCTTTCAAAAGCTTCTTTTTTCAAAGAAACAGATAGTCTTGAATAATGCACAAATATAATAGAGTTATTGTCTTCGCACACATTTTGTAAACACCTGTTCTCTACTTCCAGAATATTCTGTTAGGCCTCCTTCATCAAACATTCGTCTATGTCCCTAGCTCAGTTTTTTTTTTTTTTTTCCACTGGTGCATTATGTTTGTGCATTCTCTATCTGCACTTGTGAGTGTTATTGTGTCCTACCTTCTGTCTTTGTTTCCACACACTAATAGATGAGGGGGGCTGTCTTTCAGGTTGACACAAGTGAAATCTCCCGGCGAGCTGCCGACACAAACTGTTGGTTTCCCGGTCTCCAGGCTGTAAACGTGGATCTGAAATCCAGGATCACACACACGGCCGAGAAAATCCATTCATTTCAGAGCTGATATGATACAATGTAAAGTCACAAGTTTGTAAAACTGATATAATGTTAAATACAAAGGAAAAACGTCAACAACAATTCAGACAGTAACAAATAATATGCTTAAAACTATCTATTCTGTTAGTGTAAATGTTTGTAGATGTAATAAAAGCCTGTAGAAAATATTACAAATTACTCTACATACTGCAATATTTTATATTTAAAAGTGTATATCAGGCTGCATGAAAATATTCCATGTAAATCCACACTTTTAGTACATAGCGATGTAAAAGTCCAGTCCTCAATAGGTACTATTCATTTCTTAAACATAATTTTCCACAAATATCACCTCATAGAAGAAGATCAGGTAGAAGAAAATGTTTTACAAACATTTAAAGTTTTTTTTTGTTTCTTTTCTCTATTTAAAACCTAAGAAGTCAGGTGAAAATGTGGTTCTTCAAAAATGACAACAAATTTACAACACTAAAAATAACAAGCTTTCTTTTTTAAAAAGATCATGAAACATTTGCTGCTTTAAACAAGTTTATTTAACTGACCAGAGAGCAAAAATGAGTCTTTGCAGTGTCTGAAGCTTAGGTACCGTTGCCTTCTGAATAGGACACTCATGCTAAACAGACCTTCAATAAGGTCTGGTTTCAGAGGAAGGAAATTTTGAGACTGTGATAGTCATTACAAGGGGTATTTAGAGTTCAATTTGGACAACCCATTTGAATTCAAACTTACATATGTTTCTAACAAACAGCTGCTAGTTTATAACTTTTACCAACAAACACAGTTTACAGTGGGGGATGATTATATTCAGACAGAATTATATATTAAACTGAACTGAAATTAATTGAATTAATGCCAGAGAGCAACAAAAAAAAAGTATGGTATTTTTTATGAAAAGCTGTTACTATTCCTTTAATATATTACCGCGTCCCGTAAGCAGACAAAAATCTTTCAGTTCACAAAAAGGGTGCCTTAAATTTGCAAAACTAATGATAAAACTGTGTATTAATAATATGGGATATCAGCCAATAAAGGTGCAGTCGCATAGGAAAGAGCCTTGTTTGTAAAGTAAAAGCACAGAAGGACTTAAGTAGATTAACTAGAGAGAAACTTAAAGGCAAATTTGAATTACTGTCTTTTACAGCTTGATGGCTGCAATAAACTCTTTACAGAAGTTTCAATGATGTCATCTGGTGCTGGCCTAATTGATCAATTAGCAGCTGGTGTTTTCTCATCCAAACCAGACAGAACAAACGGGTTAACCGCCAGGCAGAACTGTCTTTGAATAATTAAACAGAAAGGAAAACAGAGGGGGAAAATGGAAAGAATGGGAGCCAAAAAGTAGAAGAAAAGAAATGGCAGAAAGACAGCAGAAAAGAAAGACATTTGAAGAAGAAAAAAAAAATATATAAAAACTAATAAATAGAGGAAGGCTGGGTATAAACCTTCAGAAGGTGCCAGCAGTTTTTGTGTATCCCCATATTTGGGCCAAGCGCAGCTTTAATTGTGCTCCACCCCAGGGCAGAGCCCAAACCACACTGGACTTCGAAATGACAGCTTGATAGGATTTGGACAGCTCAGGAGACTGGAATGCAGAAATGAGGTTCAGCCTGCTGTTCTCAATGAATCACCGCAGAATTAGGAAGATAATTTTATTAAATACGTCCCCACCTCAGACACTAAAATGAAGAACTGTCACTGAGAGAGGATAAGCAGCTGATTTGTGATAGTACTGGGGGCTGTTCAAAGACCGGGTAGAATATTAGTAAGCACGGATACAGTGCAGTGGTTAGGCTAATGCTCTCTCTGGTGCTCGGCTATTGAAGCTTGCAGACAAAAGAAAGTCTGAATTACACTGCGATGTTAATGTGATTACTCTGCATGCTTTTAAACAGATGACATTTATAAAATCACTGCTGTTCCTCAGAGAAATCCTTTCATGTTGCTATTGCGACTATCTCGGAACTCATAAGGCTGCATAACAGTAACTGCAGCAGTTACTGTTATTATTGAGCAGAAAGGAGAAATTATGCGTTGTGTTGGACCAGGTGTGTGCATATTTTTGCCTCCATAAAAGAATTCAGCAACGGCCTCCATATTCAGACCTAATCAGGGAAAGGATACACTTGTACAATAGCCTGCTGAGAAAAAAAAGCTGAACCACTGCTTCCTCTCTATGCAATACTACATTAAATCTTATACAAACACCCACATCTGGAACAAATATGGGCTCAGGGCCTCATTTGGTTTAGACACCATGTGGACAAACAGAGATTAGCCCACTGGACCAGATGCAATATTATGCATAGAGTTTGTGCTTTCCCATTATTTGGTACTTCCAACACAACATAATGGGCACAGCAAATCATTTGCAAACCCCCCAAAAATTATGCAGTTACTTATGGAGATTAACTCTTCAAATTTGTATGAAGTTAATTTTGGATTCTTCACTGAAAATACAAGTAATTTAGTGCAAAAATTAACCCCTAAAGAGTATTTCTATGGCATTGCTTAACATGTTTGTGTTGGTCTGGAGATAGAAAGCTAATTAACTAATTAAGTTACATTATTAAGTTATAGAATCACAGGAATATTATACCCTAAATCCAGCCCTCATTCCAACCCTGCTTCCAATTCTAACTCCAACCGTCCTTCCAATCTTTATGGAAGTAAAATTTCTTGGTGTCCCTGGATGGGTACTGTAGCCCAACGCTATCAGAAATGGGTTAGGTATTCGTCATGCAGCGGTGATTTTCATTAGTGCAGACAGTGCACCTGCACAGTGCAGCTTAAGGTTGAGTAATGTTAATGTCATTACCACATTACTTCTACCTTTGAGTAGCACTTCCATGCAAAACATTTGAATTGTCTCGGATATGTGACGCTTAAGCCGCAATATATTTCAACAAGTCAAAAGTCTGGCTTAGCATATTGATTAATACATAGCATTATCTATGCTATGCTATCTATCTATAGCATTAGATACAAGGAAATTGTCCTTTTCAGTTTTATCTTTTTGTTGTTTTTTTGTAACCTATGGGAAGTTTCATACAACAGTGAAATTGAATAAAGGTACACACTAGTTTGATGGGGAAAATCGCTAATCAACAGATGAAATGCAGAAAAGTTTAGATTTTTTTTTTTTCCTTTTTATTGAAAAGCATCAAAATGAACTTGAATCTTATTTGATGCATAAAGAAAAAGAACGTTCTTTTACATACTTTTAAAAAAATATATCTTTGTTCTTTTAGGATGAATTCAAAACTACTCCTCCTGTCGAGGAACCTGCAGCACACTTGTACTATGAAAGAGGAAGAGCTATAAGCAGGTCAAGTAGCTAGGTTAGGGAGCAATATATAGCAAAATATGCAAACAGACACTGTTAAATTAAGAAGTTACTGGTATGAAGTTATGCTGGAGATAGCTGCAGTTTAAAACCCAAAATAACAATTTTACACTAATTTGCAACTACACAGCCTGGCCTCATTCCTGACTATCAATTAAGCTGGGTGGTGAAGGTGGCCAGCAAAATAACAGGCCTCCCACAGACCTCACTATCTGTTGTATCTGAGCAGCAGGTGGTGCGGAAAGCCAGAGCCATTGTGGGGAACCAGAACCATCCTCTGCACAGTGAACACAGAGTTTGGAAAACACAGAGGAACACAAGGGGTATATGATGAAAAACTAATTTGATCCCCATGTAGTACATTATTTTGGTAAATATAGGTGATTTTATTCCACAATAGGATCCTAAAATCTAAGAATTTTTAGTTCTGATGTGATTTAAGTATTTTAATTGAACTCTCACTTGACAGACTGAGTTTGGGCAACAGATGAACTAATGCATTCTAGTTAGTGACTGCAGGGATTTGCCTTGAAAGTCTCAGGTGGGTAACATTCACTTTAGAATACTTTAGCTGATGCTTATAGCATTGCAATTTATTGATTAGTTTATTTTAACATGAGTTACTGTGTGTATCAAACTGTAATAGATCATTTCATGTTTTTGCATTTAAAGGTGAACTTTTGATCTGATCATATTGACTTAGTCTTCATTCAGATAAATCTGCTCATTTGATCTCTTCTTCATAAAGAAACAACAGTTTTTCTGACAGCACTGAGGTAGAGCTTCTGTGGTAGATGAACTGTTTGCCAATGTGAATGCCAGCTCATGTTGAAAACAGAGCCATGAGCTGGGTGTGTGCCCAGGTGATGTTGGTCCACTGACAAGAGGAAGGCAAGGAGTAACAAGGATCTGGAGGCAAGCCTCAGCCACACACACGTTCTCTACACACATGCCAGGACAAGCCAACAAAGACAAGGAAGAGTGGGAGAAATATCTATATTTGAACGCAGCTTTACTAAAGCAACTGCATCAAAGTAAAAACAAAAATTACACAAAGTCTGAATAAAGTTAACAAAACAAGTGAATGTCATTCGGTTCATCCGAGTCGAGACGCTGTAAATGAAAAAGTGTCACTCTTACGTGTGAAAAACGGTGTGAGATGATTTCCTCGGATATCAGCTCTGTGCATCTTGACAGGTTTTAATGAAGCATATGTTTCTTTACTAAAGACAGTAAAAACGGTGGCAGCCAAATTGTGTTTTGTCATCTGTGCTTTAAGAAACAGCTGATAGAAGTGGAACAGAGTGAAAGACTAGTTAATTAAATTTCCAAAATTTGTTAATTGGTGAGAATGTTCACTCATCATGAATTGGCATTATTTAGAGCTGAATTTTGGCCCGGATCTGAGTTGAAAGAAAGATTTAACAAACTTCTGATTGAATTAAAAGCCTGAGATTAAATATTACATTTCATCTTGAAGATGATAAATTTTCTAACCTGACAAGTCAGCTTTTTTTAAAAAGTTTTGAAAGAGAAGCTTGAGATAATGACAAATTGAATTTTAGAAATAAAAAAAACCCATAATATCTAAATGCTATGGAATTTTATGCCTCTTCAAATAATGCTGGAGCTCCATTGGTAACCTTTAGTAGTCCTATTTATTTTAGTGTTTTTAGTTTTTCCAGGTCTTAGAAGGGGATTACAAACATTAGTCACCAGGAAATTATTTAGATTTGGAATTCTACCAATGAGATTCATGCAGAATTTTTTTAACTGAATCATCTTTTAATTTGCAGAAATAAACAAAGCTGTAGAGAGGACTCAAACAATAGAATTATTATAGTCAGACATCAGTGTTACGCTCCTTTTGGTCCACTATGTGGTGCTTTAGGGCTGCAGCTGAATAAGTACATCCAGTTTTCCAGAAGCTATGATGTCAGAGTGGCTGTTTTGACAATAAAAATAAATAAATCTCTCACATACTCCAGCAAATATCTTCTTTCAAGATACCAATAAAAGCAAATTGTTCACTGTGCATTTTTTTGAGTCTGTCTACTTTTTTAATTTATGTTGAAAAACAGCAATGGTAACATACCCTCAAGGGCTTAAATGGCCCAAGAGTAGTATCCCCCAAATGAGTATTTTGTCTCAAGGCTCTTTGTACTAAGTAAAGGTTTAAGAGTCAATTAGCCACACAAGGCCCTTGGAAACACAGTATTATTAGAAACAAACAAAAGCTGGATAAGAAACAACACTTGATAAAAGTACACTTGAAGGCTGTAGTAATTAAGAGAAGCATCTAGGGAAGGCTTGCTGCAACTAGGAGAGTTATTTCAGATATAAACACCCCCCCCAGCTTCATGATTGTTGAATCTAATGGGAAACAAGGTAATGGTGATTGTGCCACTAGGAGAATAAGCTTACATTTAGACGAACAAATGCTGATTGTAAAAGTTCACAACAATATCTGAGTTAGGATCTTTTACAGCATGTAATATGTACTCAGTGTTTCAAAGAGATTACACACCTTTTACCTATAAGGGCTTAATTCACTTTCAAGGCAAAGGAAGATGGCCATTTAATTAAAACATTAGCATAATCCTGAAATTTCTGTCCCCTTTGCTTTTCTCTGCAATGAATTGTATTTGTGAATAACAACCAGCATATTTCCATTTAACCAAACCAAATTGCAATTTACTTTGTTCCACGTCTCATTTTTTCATTACGCACCTGCAGAGAAAACGAGTGGCCTTGTTAACTCTAATGGAAACCTTTCATTGCAATTAGGGAGATCAAGGTAGCTTGCAGTCCTTTTTACAGCACGCCTAAACTCCAGATGCAGAGGGTTCAGGTTGCTTCATCCAGTTTGCCAACATTCACATTTACCCCTGGCAAAACCTTGACACTGCTCCATCTCTTCCATTAACACACAAATACTATATTGTCAGTTCATATAAATATTGTAGAGGTGTACATAATATCCAAAATAATCATGAACAAATGTGATTTTGTTGTATCTAGGGGATATGAATGCCTTTGATTTGACATTTTATTGTTAAGAGCTGTATAGTCAAAACAACCTCTTATTGAACACCTTAGAGTCACAAGAAATGCCTGTTGGGGTTTCTATCTGAGCTACTGAACTACTGAACTACTCATCTGAGATCTGCCTTCTAGTAGTTACCAAAATCTGCAGGGTGAAATTGAACCCACCTTGTTGCCTCCATCATGCATGGCCCAGCCGGTGCGCTTCACCCCAAAAGCAGTGAGGGTGTTGGAAGCATCCAGACAAGTTACAGGATGACCATAAACAGAGTGCAGGGTCCTTGGCTGCTCCTCGTGGGGGTTCAACAAGTAGACGTCCTCTCCACCCGCTAAAACCACCAGTGGGGACTGGTCTGCCCGGTTTGGTACAAAAGTCAGGCTCTCTACCTGCCATAGGTATGATAAAAGTACAATTCCAAATAAAAAAAAAAAAATCAGCATCTGTGGAACATCGTCTTTCATTAACACACACAAAGTGACCCACTCACTGTTTTGGGTAGCCGAGTCTCGCAGACAGTCATCCAGTAGCCGCAGTCATTGGCGCTGTCGAGCCGAACGTCTGACCCTGTGGCTGAGACCAGGACCGGACAGTCCGGGCTCAGACTCAAAGCCTGGATCCTCCCGGGTGTCTGGTAGTGGTGGATGGGCTCCCCACCTGTTTCTGTACTCCACAGGTCTACACAGCCTAAGCCAGAAACACAACCTCTGACTAAAAGGGTTTTGATTTCTATGTGCAAACAGTTTTGTGATTACGCCAAATGCTGAAAATGTGACATTGTGCATAAAGGTTTAATAGGCATCTAAATGTATAGACAATGTTCAGCATTGTCATTCTACTAGATATAATTATCTTTTTGTTCACAAATGTCTGATAGCTTGCTGGTTTCCCAAATATGTTCATTACATTTTTTGCACAAAATCATTCTTAGATAATGAGATTTTAGTCTGGTCATTTCTGCCTATTAAGCACTTTTTTCAGAATGAGCTGTTTTAGGGCCTCTCATCACTTTAATTCAATTAAGATGCTGCTGCCCATGCCCCCTAACTCAACATTATACTCTCATGCGTAAATGGCTGCAAAGAGATACAAAAACATACAACTGTACATCTTTGAAAAGCAGAAGTAGAGCCTCCTGCACAAACAAATTATGAATGGTAAGTGAATAACCAAACACTTGTCTTTTCCTGCAACCATTGTACTGCCCAGACAGTAGTAAACCCAGCTGAGCAAATGTGCTCATCTTCTAAGTGGGCGGAGCTTCGCTCGGGTTGCTAGGTGAGGGGCTCGGCTGGGGTTGATAGGAACAGCGCAGAGCCCGTCGGTTGTGACTTAGCAATTGGAAGGTTTCTGAAAATGCTCACTTTTCAGACACAAAAAAAAGTTTTCTTATTGCCAAAAAACAGCTGGATTGCACTTTAAGCACTTTGGCTGTTTTTTAGAAACTGTTGAAATCCAAACGGAAGTGTAAAAACATGCAAAATGTGAATTTTGCATGATAGACCTACATTAAACAAATACCCACTTACCATCTTCATATGAAGCAGCAGCCACTGTGCTGTTGATCTGGACGTGACTAATGTGCGGCCTAGGGTGCGTGTTCGCTGAAAGACTGTTGGTCTTGAGGAACGAAGATGTTGAGTCCCAGTGCAACGTATCCCAAAGCCTCACATCACCAGACGTGTACCTTAAATATAACACAACAGATGAGTTACTAGATTTAGAGTGGTGTTATGCAGCCATAAAAGAGGTCAGATTAGCTTTCAGTGGAATAAAAGACAAGCGGTTCCCTGAAGTACTTTAAGGACTTGATGATCATCCCTCCTCAGCACTCCTCCATCTGCACACTTTTCTTTTGTTTGAGAAGAAATGTCTAACAAATGGAGCAGAGCAGCCCTCTGCTCTGAACTCCACACACCTCCTCTCCCATCGCTTTGCCCCGGCTGATTAGCTCTCACTGCGTGAGACGAGCATGCTGCCACCTTCACAGATTCAATCATGTCTCTGTGACTTGGAGCGGCAATGTGTCGTACAGTAACAGCCAGTTTGACACAGAGCGTATATGCGAGTAGCTCTCCGTGTGTGTGGGGGGGGGGAGGGTGGCAGGAGTAGAAGCACACACTTTTTCCTTAATTGGTGCATCATCAAAACGCCAGCGATCGGCATGACGACCATGCTGGATGTCGCCCAACAAACTTCTGTAGGGAAAAGTTCCTACTCAGACTACAGGGGTATTTATGCAGGCCTCAGCAGATCTACTCCTGTTGCTTTTTCCACCGGTTTTCTGTCACCAAGCAAATCAATCTTGACTTGCTCTTAACGGCTATTGATTCTTTTTTTAGACAAATTCAAATAGTTTCATTTAGCTCAATTACTCTTTAAGTACCAATAATGAGGACTGTACTGACATTATGAATATGTCAGCAGCATATGCATAAAGCTGAGGATTTAGCAGCGAGTTCGCATTGCATCAGGCCACTTATTAAATGTCTTCAATGTTTAAGTACTGTGTGCCGCACATCTACTAATTTGAAACCACACAAACAGGCTGTTTTCTCTAAAGGGATCCAGCAGGACTAATGGGAATCTAGTAGCCTTTGTCCCAGGAGACACTGCAGATCTCCTTAAGGATACACTATTGAGCCCTCCAGGTCCCTCACAATTTATCACTGCCTCATATCAGCTAGTTAAGGGCAGGTTTAGCTGATTAAGCTGCAATTCATGTCCTCTTTCCTCAATAAATGCAGTTGTTACTTGTGTTTTTTTTTGCAAAGAAGAGCAATAATGTGACTATATGATTGTGAATTAATTGTTTTAATTCACAATTTCTGATCAGAACTTACTCTGTCAATGTAAAAATCCTTGTTCCTGCTGTCATTTGCTCACATGAGGTTTCATCAGAGGTCTGACATCTGGCTTTAATGTGTGGCTGAAGTCATAAAACTGCTGTTTAATTCTCAAATCTGGTCATGTGAAAGCTTTTGAATGTGTCTGTAAAATCAGCTACAATAATTATATCAATCAGGCATAACTACTTAAATAATGGCCACTGTGGACTGAGAACAGCACAGACAAGGTACAGTTTTTAAACATGCTATGACACGGTTGTCTTGTCATTACGACGTGACCGTTTTCGAAATCACTCGTTTTTCAAGCTTATAACAGAAAATAAAGCATTCAATTGGATCCTAATATGGTCCGCCAACTAACAGGAAACATGCTGAAAAGATAATCAGTGCAATTCATTTCAGTGGTCTGATCTGGATTCCTTTACTTTAACTGTTACCCAGTTAATAATGACACTAGTATCATGTTTTAGAGCTACATGTCTGGCCAGAAGCATAAAATTATACTGAATTAAGCTGTATTAGAATGAATTGCATTAAATTAATTTGAACATTATTCAGTTAGGGTCCTTTTCTTATCTAATGTATAAGCTTATATAGTTGAAATATAAATAAAATTAAAGCTGCAAGCAGCCTCGAACAGCCCTTCGCAGCACTGTCGCTGCTCGCGCCTAATAAAAAACAATATGAAAACAATAGTTGTTTGATGTTGTTGTTCAGCATAATACATTGCTTTCAGTTGTAAAATTAAATCCAAACTTCATCTCCTAACTTATCATTTCATCAATGTAAATGCAACATTTTGGCATTGGTTTAGACAGGGACACACAGCATCTTCTACATTCATTTAATCCCCCAGCATTAAATCACAAAAATCTATGACCAAGTTTTATTTAGTGCGACAGAGAAATCAATGCAGATGAAATGAGACCAAGTGAGCTCTGCTAAAACAAAGAGGACATCAGACATGATCTGCTCGTCCTTGAAACTCACCCAGCCAACACGAAGCTGTCACAGGAACTGACGTCGCACAGAATTTTTCCCAACTCGAACTGCAGCTGGCTGACAGATCCCACTCGATTCTGAAGAGGTACAAATGCTGAGCTTAAAACTATAAACAATTTAATTAGTGTAGTAGACCAACACGTAGCAGTGTATGGTTGTGAAGTGGAAGAAACATTTTGTACAAATAAGAAATCTGAAAAGTGTGGTGTGAATGTGTTTTCCGCTTTGCACAAATTAAGCATTCAATTTTTGGCTTTTCGTCTTTGCAAAAACATTTTACACAAAGCATCAATAAACTTCAAATCAAAGTCTTGCGTCGGATTCTAAATTGCATTTAGATTTGGGTTTTGATTGGGCCACACTAACACATGAATACACTAAAATATTCCATTGTAGCTCTGACAGCATGTTTATGGTCTCTGTTCTGCTGAGAAGTGAACATCCTTCATTCTCAAGTCTTATGCATCCTCAGACAAGTTTGTTATTTCCGCCATGGATTGTTCCATCCATCTTTCTATCAACTCTGACCATGCCCCCAGGATGATGCTGCCACCATGTTTAACTGTGGAGCTGATATGCTTAAGGTGACGGTAAGTGTTAGTTTTCTACCATACCATGTCTTATAAGGTCAATATTATTAAGAAGAGTGCTCTGTAAAATGTCCAAAGCTTAAGATATTATTATTAAACAAGTGCTGTGTAAGTGCTCTCTTTATCTGTGTTTTGTGGGGTACATTTGTGATGTCATCCGTTCACTAATGATTGAAATGTTGAAAATAATGGTGATCCAACGTCACTATTTTTGGCTGAATACAAATGCATGCCGTAGTAGTCAAGTTTCTATTTTGGAAATTGTTTTAAAAAATCATGCATCATTTTTGTTCCACTACTCTGGAAAACATCACTTTGTGTTGATTTATCACATAAAATCCCAGTAAATCAAATTTGCAGTTGTAAAGTGACAAAATGTGAAGGAGATGCAAGGAGATGCATTATGAATTTATTTTTCTTATCCACAAGTAAATCAAATGAGAACAGCACAGTTGACCTCTACAATCTGTGGTTATTGGCAATGAGATTTCTAAGTCACGTAAATATTGGTAAATAAACACTGTAGTGATCATGATCTGCTGTTAATCACGTTAGTTTTATTGTGTTATTTTGATAAGACGACTTCATGCCACCTTCACCTCTCAGACAGTTTTAGTAATTTCATAAAAAAAAAAAAACCTTCCCATTTCAGTGAAGTAGAACAGATTAAGCTCACCTTCCAGTTGGAGCGGACAGTTCTGGCCGAGTTCCTGCAGTCTCGCAGGGTGCTCTTCCAACAGGGGGAGCTGGACACGGAGGCACCCTGGTGGTAACCTTCCCTCTGGCACAACCTGAACCAGAGAACGCCATCCTCCGCGAGGACTCTCCATGCCCTGCTCACCTGGGAGGAGATTGGACAACATGACAGTGGTTTGAGTCAGCATACATTAAGAGCTTGCATCACTCATTTCCGCTTAACGAGCCCGGCCGCCTGCCAAAACGGGCTCTCTGCACCAGAGTGCTGTGGATCTGCCACTCAATATCTAATTTACTAACATGCACAAAATAAAGTCATGAGCTGCCCAAAGCTATACAGAATGAAGAAGGTAAGTGTAATTAAAGTAACTAATAGCCAAATTATGGACGCTGCACAAAGAAACAATAAAACTAAAGCTATACATGGATTTTATTGACAAGCCATGATTTAAAGTATGCTTGATCATCTCATCTGTTTTAATTTAATTAATAACATAATCTGAAACCTATAAAAAAAGCATGTAGAGCAGGTCTACAGTTGGGGTCAGTACCCAACCATCCAAGCGTATGTGGTAAAACACCAGGAGTGAGAGCAGGAATAAAGTCCATTCACTTTATTTCAGTTAGCTAACTTGTAGAGTGCAGCAACAGGTGGGGGCAGTAAGTCAATCTATGAACAATAGGTTGGCATATCACTAAAAGGACCTTTTGAGACAAAATACTTTTTTTAATAGAACCATTTATGCACAAGACAATATAAAGGACTTTACATGATAAGAATGGAAGACAAAAAGAAATACAGTATAAAAGAAAATCTGGTTAGATTGGTTGACCGAAGTAAAGGAACTGGATAAACATGTTTTTATGGCGTTTGTTCCAAAGCCGAGGAGCACAGAAACTAAACGCTGCCTCCCCTAGTTCAGTTCTGGTGCTGGGAAGACTCAAGGGGTCTACAGAGTTTATGCCTGAAATTCAGCTATTGACTTCCCAGTAATTTTACACTGCCTACATTAATCCTACAAAAACCAAAATGCAATTTTACCATTTGTATCGAACTTCTCATGGCTATTGTTTCTTCTTCAAACAAGAATTTCAATTTGCATAACATTTTGAAATATAGCAAAAGAAAACCAACTTTAAAGGATTAAGTAATTATAGTGAGGCAAGATAAACTTTCTCCCTCTACACTTCCCCAGTTTAGATTTTTTATGCCAATAATTGACAATTTAAAGACATAAACCTCTTTAGAAGGAGCTAAACCATTCAGCTGTACACAATTTTTGTTGTTGTTTCTGCACCTCACCTGGGCACAACGACCAAGTTCCATGCAGTTGAGGTACTGGAATATCTTCAAGGCTAATTCGTACGGCAATTCAATGTCAAAGAAGGGAATGTCGTTGACTTCATTCTGCAAAGAAAAGGGATTACAGTACAAAACACAAGATACAATGGGTACAAGGCTGTAAAAAAGTTTTTGCTACCCTGGAGAGTTCTCCTGTCTTTGCTTTTTTGCTTCAAAAAATCTCAGGGTAATGGCGACACACTCTATACTCTACCAGAAATCCTGAAGGAGAATGCTCGGCCACCAGCTCATGACCCTAAACCCAGGAGCACTTGGGCTTAGGGTCCAAGTGGACAATAGTCTAAAGTACATCTGTAAGACCACCTCTGAATCAATAAAAACAAGGGATTTGGAGCGGCCAAGTGAAACTCTGGAATGACTGAAATATGGCAAAACATTCATGTTTGAAACGCTTCAATATGACTGAATTGAGACACTTCTGGGGGAAAAAAGATGCAACCCATACCTTCAAATTGATGGGGGGAAAACGATGCCCATTATCGCAAATGCTTAATGGCACAACTAATGATTAAATTAACAAACCAATTATGTTTGCATGTCAGATCATTGATGTGCTCCATTTAATTGATTATTTATTAACTGATTATCTGAAACACAAAAATCAAAGTTAGAAGAAATCTATAAGGGGGAAACTACGCTTTCACACTGAATTTGCGCTCAACCAGCATCTTCCTCATCATACCAGATCCTGAATGAGTTGATCCACAAGCTCCTCTTCTTTCTTCACCTTCCTCTGAGGCTGCATCTGCTGCAGGGACACGCTGCACATGTTGGTCATGTTATGATACTGTCTCTTTCTCCTCGTTCTCTCCTCCTGAATCCTGTCCAGCAGGGGACTGGTCCTCCCATCTAACAGACTGCGTGCAATGGAGACATACTGAGGCTGATCTGCCTCTACGGCAAAGCTCCCACCACTAACACTTCCCTCATCCTCAGTACAGCTCGATTCTTCTTGTTTTACAGTATCACGAGGTTTCTTTAAGTCTTTTTGCTCGGGATGATCCCTGGAGGAGGAGGAAGATGAGGAAGAAGGAACGCAGACCAGTCCATTCCCTTGTTTTCTATTCTTTAACTCTTGTTTCCAGCGATCCCTGAAGGCAACAAGCTCGTTCGCTGCCATGTCATCGTTCAAAAAGTATATATTTGAAGTTTTACAGAACAGAATACGTAATTTTAAGTTTAAGAGTAGCCTATTTCAGAGCAGTTGTTTTGGTCGGTGTTTTGTGGCACCGACAAAAAAAAAAACAACAAAGTCGCTCTTCTCTAAAAACAGACCGATGAGGGACAAAGCAGCACTATATTGGTTCCGCTAATATTTAATTCCTTGTTTTCCTCCTTTTTTCTCAGTGGCATATTTGCGGCTAAAATGTGTAAATAATAGCGTAAGAATTTGTTCTGTGTGTGTGAGGTGGATTGAAAGTACGAATAGCGTAAGAGTAATTTGTACATCACAGAGAAAGAACGTAATGTCCAGTCTCCTTAAACAAAAGACTCTTCAGGTGAACCCAAACATCAGAGATCTGAGTGTTAAGCGCTGCATCTTTCTCTTGGAAGAAGATGATGTAAACCCTAAACACCATGTGACATGGTAATGAATAATACAGCAGCTAGAGGTGGGGAGAGTCTGGGGATCGCAAACACAGTTAAGGATTGATGAGGGAGCAGGAGGAGGGTTCATATATCCTTCCCAGATTTAAAGAGAAGAAGGGGACAGCGCGGAGGCTCAGTCAGAGGAGAAGATGTGCTGGCTTCCGATAGACCAGCCTCTGCTGCGGCCGGGAGACTCCAGCTGCAGCGCATCGCGCCGACGCTCCTCTGCTTGCTCCGTAGCTCAGCTGCTCGCGTCGCGGCTACGGAGAATCGGGGACCAGCTCGAGAAGAGTTGGACAGCCGGGGAGACGACCGGCGACCTCGGCTGCGGAGACAGAGTGACGGTGGCAGCGCTGACCGGGCGCGGCCACTTCAAAGGCTTCCTGTGCCTCGCGGTGCAAGTCACCTTGCTTGTGCTGCTCAGCGCGAGGCGACACCTGTAGGGCGCGTGGTTGCGACTTCCGCAACAGGTGAGATAACATCAGTGTCTATGAATCTCTAAAAGATAACCTGTTTTTTTCTCAGGCTGCAGCTCCTTTAGATAGCTGATACCATTGATTCTTCTTGTTTTTATGCATTGTGTAGACAATGGACAAAAAATAAAAAAATAAATAAATGAATGAAACAAGTCCCAGCTTTTAAAGACAAAGCTACATTTTTAAGCACAAAATACCATCTTTGTTCTAAAATCCATTTATTTGGGTCGATTTTTCAAAAGAAAGACGGGGGGGGGGGGGGAAATAATAAAATAGCTCCTGATTGCCCAATAACTACTAGCTGCATTGACATGTTTGCCTTTTGGGACATACTTTTTTTTTTTTTTTTTTGAAAATTAATGTGTTTTATGTGGATACATTTCTCCCACTGTAGACTGGTGCCTTTAAAAAAAAAAATCACATGCGGAACAGCAAATGGGCTTACATCATTTGCACTGAAAGCAAGAGATGCAGGAGGATGCTGTTGCTGGAGAAATGTGCAGACTGAAGAGGACGAAGGGATGGCCTAAAAGATTTCGTAATCCAGGAATGAAGGCTGACTGAATTGACTTAACTCCCACTGTAGATGGACTTGGAGTTTTAAACTGACAGACTCTGCAGTTGTCCTGCCCCCTTCTCACTCTGATTCTGTCATCCCATTTACAAAACAAAACAGTGATGTAATCCTCCCCTGGTACCAGCGGAGGGAAAAGCTTACTAATGGTACGCCTTTGAATGTTCTCTCCTCCAATGATGCGAGTGCATCAAGGACAGTTGGATCAAACTGATTAGACCTGACACATATAGGCTGCAAATGCTACAGGAAACTTTTAAAAATGCACTGAAATACACCCGTTCTAAAGCTCCACAATGCACTGTACTTTTTTAGATAAGCTAAACTCTCTTTGTAAACATGTAAATAACAGCTGATGCTTTTATAGGTGTTTTTTTTTTTACAGTGTTTGGATCCTGTTTACAGATTTGTGTATGCTTTATTATTACTTGTTGAGGCTGTCTTATGTAGCATTTCACCATTAATGCTGGACCTGTGCATAAAATGCGTTTATGCTGTTTGTGACTACTGAGAATAAGCTCTTTTCTGATGTAATGTTTTTTGTATAAACTGAGCTCTTTTTATGTCAAATATTTCTAATGAAATTTCAGCAATTATGATAATAAACAATGAAAATGTCCCTCAGGTTGTCTTTAATTGAAACATGCTTCACAAAATCAAACAAAACTATGTTACTCGCAAGAAAAGCAACAGAAAAATGGAATGTTGTCATTAATGGAGATAAAGCTGACCATAAACTTCACAATAATTATAGCTTTTCACCAGTAATCCTGCTTAAACATTCCACTTCATTTAATTTAAATAATTAAACCTAATTTAAAATCAAAGTTTACTTTAAATAGCATCCCTCACAATACTGATTGTATATTCTGTACACCATCATCACAATAAATAATTTCATGACATGATCAGAGAAAATATGTCACAAATCAAATGACTGACTTTGATGCTTTGACTCAGAGTGGATAATTAGACTTATGTGCACTACCATTCAGTTTTCAACATTTTTACCACAGCATTGTCCGACTTGCTTTGAAGCGCACTCGTATCCCCTTTGATTCTGTAAATCCTTTCAGTAGATCTGGAAGTGAGCAGACGTGGTGCCGTCCTTCCAGCACCGCAGGGCCTCGATGACAGTGGAGCGACACAGCGGACACGTTCGCTCGCGGTCGAACCACAAACACAGGCACTCCTCACAGAACACATGCTGTGGAGGGTCACAAAGCACAACGGTTTACCTTAACATGCAGCAAAAAACACATTTAAATGCTCAGGTACTTTTTATCTAATGTGAGGCATGTTTAATATGACACAAGTTCATATAAGCAGTAATTAGGGTGGGTGATATGGATTTAAAGTTTTATCAATATTTTGTGTGATGACAAATGTGATAAGAACAAGTTATTACGGTACTTATTTTTTAGGTTACTGTATGGTTGACTGCCTGACACAGTCCCACAAATACTGCTGTTGAAAAAACATTCCCATTTGTAATACCCTTCTTTAGGACACCAGTCACTTAAAGTATGATTTGATTCACTAAACTGCACCAGTATCTGCATTTAATCATAGCTTTTTTGTATTTATTTATACTCTTTTTAAACAAATTGTGGAGAAAATGGTAAAAATTACAATCACAAAAAAATACAGACAGTTTGGGGGTTTTTAAACATTGTTATTTGGAATTTATCATGACAATGATAAATCAAACGTTTTATCATGGAAAAAAAATATCACAATACATGATAAACAATACGATAAATGCCCACCCCTAGTAATAAAAGTGCTTTTTTTCCAGGAACAACAGATTTTAGACATGAATTTTTTAAGAATCAATCTATATCATGCTTCTTTTATGCTGTCTACATGGACAAGTGTCCCAGTTTCTGACCCAGACAAAAACTCCCCACAGCATGAACCTGCCACCACCATGCTCTGGAGTCCCTCTGTGGTTATCTATAATTTAATGATATCGTAGATGTAAAATTGATTTTGAAAATTTGTTCACAAAAATCTGAGGGAGATAGAGAAAAAAATAATTGGACTGTGGACATTTGTTTTTCAGTTATAAGTAGCAAAGGATGTAAGTAAGCTAAACAAGTATGATGGGTCTGGTCGTCTTAAATATCAGAGGCAGATTCTCCATAATGGCAGGACGGAGATATTTCCTCAGTTGCACAAATATTGAGTTCAGGCACCAGACTAGACATGACTTTTAGAAAGAGACTGAGGGGAAAGAACAAAAGAGGTAGGGGGGAACAACAAAACAGCAACGATGCCAAAAAATATAAAAGAAATATCAATGCAACAGTCCATTTAACCTGACTGAGCTGGAGGGGATGTGCAGAGAAGTACCAAAAAATACCAAAAATGGTGTACCACAGTTGTAGATTTATACCTAAAAAGATTTTAGTCTGTAACTGGTACCAAAGGTTATTTAGGCAATTTAATTAAGTATTAATAAAGTATTAAATAACCTACTTGACTAAGTGGGTTTTTTTCATTTATTTTAAATGTTGTTTAAAATAAATTACATAACAAAAAAGCCAAATGAATGGTTTTGCTGACATGACTGTATTTTATGAAGAGTCTGGAAGAAAAATGATGAATTAAATTCATTAACAAAAAAGGCTGCAACATAAAATAATTTTTAGATGTACTGTAACCTCCAGGTGCAAAGACACAATCAATAGGTGGCAGTAAATCTCTATGTTTTTAGTTACGCTTGTCTCTTAGGTGCACATGCATTATTTATTATTCATTAGAGAATTGAACCTTCTTACCTGACAGATGAGAGCAATGGGATCTTTGAAATCCCCCTGACAGATAGCACAGACGTCACCAGCCTCGCTGCACAGCTGAGTGCTGGCCCTGACTCCGTAACTCTAAATTGGACCAAAAAACCCACAATCAATCAACCTGAAAATATGGAAATAAATAACTTTCTTTTAATTCTTGCTTAAATGTAAAACACAACAAACAATAGAATTTTATTAATGGATGTGTGCAGGAAATTTAATTGGGTTGAGGCTGACCTGGGAGCTGCAGAGCATTACCAACGCCTTGCGTATTGCAGATACTCGTCCACAAACATCAAAGGACTGCGATTAAAAATGACAGAGTGCAATTAGTTTTAAACTTAAGTGATCATTAAAGATGCTCACCAGCTGCATGTGAGAATGCTAACAACTGAGGATGTCCAGGTTATCTGCTGCATTGAAACATATAAATATTTATGTTGGTGAAAAACAAAATTACAGATAAGGAGTTGCAGCAGGGATACATGTGGTAAACTAATACCACTTATCTAAGCAACCTTTTCTAAGAAAGCCTTCTCCTCTGCTTTTCATTTCCTCTTTGTTCTTGATTCTGATATGACAAAAAGATCAGATTTGCTGATAGATTTGCTTCTGTGTCTGTTTAGATGAGATTAAATGAGTACAATTATAGAAGTGCTTTAGAAGATGTTATTGAAGTAAAACTGAAATATTGCTAAACTCTTGGATGCTGTAAGATATTTTAATCAGCTTTTAAATATGTTATCTGCTATTTAGAACACATTATACAACTGAAACTGGATATTTACATACAATGTATATTTTTCTCTTTTTCCTTTATTTATTAAATTTAAATTTTTACCTAAGTAGTAAAGCAAAGTAAGTAAAGTTGCCTCTTAAACTGTATGACTTGGGTCAAATTTTGTGTATTTTCTTCCACAAGATTCTTAAAATACCTTACTCAAATTTGGGTCCATTCCTCTTGGCACAATTGGTGTCACTGGGTCAGGTTAATAGGATGCCATGCTTGCACACTTCTTTTCACCTTTACACATTTTCTGAGACAGATTTTTTGTGACAGTGACTTCAAAATATTGACTTTGTTCTCTTTAAACTGATTTATACATTGACAATATGGATCATAAGGGTCATTGTCCATTGGAAGATCTATCAGTGGCCAAACACAAACTTCCTGGCGGATGCCTTGAGATGTTGCTTCAGTATTTCTACATTATGTTCTTTCCCTATGATACCATCTAATTTGTGAACTGTATTGGCCAATCCAGCAGAAACACACCCCCACACAACATGATGTTGTTCCGTATTGTCGGAAAGTGACTCCAAGTTATTCATGGAAAATTCATCAATTTGCAGAATTTTTTTAATGGTGTATAAGAAAATCCACCTTGGGAAGCTGAAATACCTATGCACACCACTACTTGGCATACTATTGGCTAGTGTTAGTAAGGCAGCCAATCTAACACCCGTTCCACTGTGAGTATTAATGCATTTGAGCTATTAAAACAGGCAGTTGTAAGAATCTTTAGACAAGTTCTCCAGGATTATAGCTATTGTAAAGGTGACTGTGGTTGCTACTGTCCGGAAATACTAGGGATCCACTTACATCACAGTTTGAATGTTGTTCTCAGGCTAGCGAGTTTCCCTCTTTTACAACAAATGTAACACTGGTCTTTCAGGCCAAAACCTTCATCTTTAGCTTTTTCAGAACACATGACATGTCTTCAAAAGGGTCTTTGTCCCTGGCTGAATTTGTACGTTGTAATGTTTTTTTTAATGTATGTTTTTTGGAGTATTGGGTTATTTCTCTCTGATTTGCCTTTCCTTCTGTGATGGTACATGACTTGTTATACTCTGGACAAATACTCTCTCTTACCAGCTTCTGTCAGCAACTTTACAATGTTGTTGGAGTTGATAGAGACCATTCAATAAAAACATGGTCATTTCTGAGACACAGAACCCATCTCCTTCCTTAATTATACGTATGATGCCTGGACATTTCTGGTGCCTATCCTTCCATGTAATTGCTTGAACACATAATCATGGAACCTTCAGGCATCTGGAATATTTCCCTCATGGATGAGCCAGACATTGGGAGGTTCACCATGCTCTTCCAATATGTCATTCCTTTTGACTTTGTTTCATGATCTCACACAATGAAGCACTGTGCTTAGGAGTGTTGTCTTAAAATATATCAACAGGTGTGTCTCCATTTGACTCAAAAGTTGGGAATTTTGAATCAGAAGCCTTGATATTATTTTCTGGGCTTTCCCAGATTGCTTACAAGCAAATTATTATTAAACTCATTATTTTGGCATTCAGGAAGCATAAATACCTATGGTCATCCTAGCTGTCCTAAAAGGGAAAAGGCTAGTCTAGTTTTACATCAGAAAGTAACAAAAAAAAGATGTCTTTTAGCACAGTGTATGTAACTATCTAGCTTAGGTTGTATGCTTAAAGCTCTGGTTATAACTGTTCACAGACCAAAAGCAAATAAGCCTATCTCCACTTTTTGATGTTTTGCATAAGATAGATGGTCGTTGAACTGCTTCTGGCCTTGCTTTATCATTTTGGCTGCTCTACCAAGCATAACAAAACCATAAAACGCAAAGGTGGGAGTCGAAGGAACTAGATAAGCTAGTGACGAGATAAACAGACTAACAAACCATTCTGAAAACTGCTGACATTAAACTAAAAGTTATGGTTCTTTGCATTATCACTACAATGCAGGAGCCCACAGATTTCTCATGTGGTTTTCTCCAGCACACAAAAAAAAAAAAAAAAACATCTAGAAAAAAAAAACAACAGCCGTCTGTGTGGAAGTTGTTATGGGAAATTAAACAATATAATCCTTACTTTACTTTCAACACATTCTGCTTACGTCTGCAGTGACCTGTCTGAAATGCTGTATTTGATAAGCAATACAAAAAAACACAATTTGTATTAGCTTTGTAACAGACAATGGTTTTAATGTTAATTTCATTCAAGAAGTGTCAGAAATTCTGTTATTTTTTAATCCATAATTTTGTTTTATTTATCTATATGACAAATATTAATTAGATTTTTTGTTTCAGATTCTAAATAACAATAATAAAGTAATTTTATGGTTTATCTTTTTGGTTAGGGTTGAAGTTTTGTTATTGTGATAGAATTATCATATTTTTGCATTGTTTTCAGTTTTACATTTCAAGACATTATAATGTAGCTGTCTATTTTCTTGTTAACGTAATTTACTGATGTAATTGTTGATTTTTCTTTGCATGCTTGTTCCTGTTTTCAACAATGTGTCACATTTAGTGTGCATAGTTCTCTATAAAAAAATAATCTCCAATTTATTTTAGAGCTCTAGAATGCTAAATTAAATAAATAAAAATATAGATTGCATCTAAACAGAATAAGTAGAAAGAAAAAGCAAACAAAAAAACATATTTAAACACTGTTCTACAAAACAAGGATATTTATTTATAGAAGGCCTTTGCATTATGAGAACGAGGCACACAAATGTAAGTCATATTTTTGTGCAAAAATATTCTTACTCCATGAACATTTTGGAAAATTACAACTGCAATGGTACAAGAGTATCAGAGTAGGTGAGGTTGGTATGTACAACACAACAATTTTCAGATGTAAGTAAATAAAGTCATGCATCATGTAAATCATGTGTCCTTTTTCTTAAGCTTCACTAACTTATGATTACAGAATTCTAAGTGCATAATTTATGCATAACATAAAATCCAAATATGATGCAATGTACAATGTCGTAACATAAAATATTAAATGTTTAAAAGGTATGAATGCTTTTGCAAACTGTCTGCAGCTCTACCACCTAAAAAAAAAAAAACTACAAAATTAATATTTAAAACTTTTTTCACCATTTCACTTTCAGGGCATTTGTTTGAAAATCGCTCGTTTTGTCAGAAACCTTCCTCCCTCTTAACTCTACAGCTCCCTGATCTGATGATGTTTATTTTAACTTCATAGTTGCTCAGTTATCTAACTGACTAATACTAAGCTGACTAAACAATACATGCGGATCAATGTATGTTAATATCGAAACTCTACTATGCCTTGATATTGGAAAACACCTCTTTCACTGCACAGGAAACTGTCCATCTGATTCAGCTGAGAAGCTCATAATCAAGACCAGCAGCTGCTGAATCACTGCTTGGACCAAGATGACTGATGCAATACAAACCCCATCATAACAATAATCCTTGCATAATCCAGGGATTCATACGTTCGCGTTTCATGAACTCAGCACTCTAAACTAACGGATATTTGACTCAGAGCTTTAAAAATACTTTTAAGTGTCTTTATTTGAACAGAACTAGCTGTGATCTCTTGCTGCAAGTTGGTAACTTCCCCTTGTGTTCCACTTCCACCTCAGAGCATTTCAGTTTGGCAATCCATTCTGGCACAAAAGATTATCATAGATTCTTTAAGGTTTTAGGTCAGATAAGTTAGCTGGTCAATCAAGAACAGAGATGACATAGTCATTAGACTAGATAGTGACACTGTTGACAGGTGTCAAGTCTGACTGGAAAACAAAGTCAGCTTGTCAGCAGAGGGAAACATGACCGACTCCAACATTTTCTTGTAGGTTCCCAGTGGTTTCACATATAATCAACTTTTATTCTGTGCCTATCCACTCTTCCTCCAGACTGTGAGACCTTATTTTTCCTATTTAAATGTAAATTTAATCTCAGGTTTATCTCCAGCAGCCTTCCACATAATGTGTACATACCACACCTTGGCCATTACGTTAGATTTCTCTATTAAAAGTTCCTTCATGTAATATTTTAATTATCTGAGATTCTGAATGTGGGGTTACATCATGAATGTGAGTGAATATCCTCTGCAACTGTAGTTGAGGATAATTCCAGATCAGGCCCATACTGTATATGCAACTGATATGCAACCCAAGTCCAAGTCTCAGACTCAAGTCCCTATCACTGCTTTAGCCTAAAAACATAGCTGAAATCTAAAAATGAGTGTTTGTACTTCATAAGAGCTGCGTGCAAAGTAGCAAAACAACATCTTTGCTCCCAGGTCCTGCTTACCTTGCAGAGGCTGTAAATTATGATGAGTGTTGCACCCAGGAAGTAACTGTTTGACGGGTCTTCGCCCATGATGTACTTGTACCACAGCTGCACTGGCACGAGAGCCCGAAACAGCTGGCTCAGCTCCTCAATCAGAAGGTAGAACTTACCCTGGAAAACCAAGCAAAATGTACAACTACTATGGTAGATGAGAAGCCCGGTAATCAGACAGTGTGAATTAATTAAAGCAAGTTTTCCTTAATTTTTTTTGAAAATAATACACTGACTTGATAATAAATGTTCTTTGTTTGAGCCGTCAGAAACCCAGAAAGAGCTCAGTAGCTTCAGGGCCTTCTTCTATCTAGTCAAGAGCAGTGTGGTATTAAAAGCTTAAAACAGCACGCCTCCGGCCCAAACATGGCCACTGTCCAGATCTCAGCAGCTTCACAACAGTACAGGCAATTTCCCTTCACTGCAAGGGAAACTGGCAGCGCCTCTTTCCACCTGCTACCCCTGTGCCCACTTTAAGCCCAGCCCTACGGGGGCTCGGGAACTGTCTTTAAAGGGACTCCCTCCTAATAATCAGAAAAGAAACACTCTTCTGTCCCTACAGCTACAAAGTGCATTAAGTGAGTTGGGGAGATTAAGGGAAAAAAACAACAGAGGTGGGTAAATGAAGGTAAACTTGATTCCCCACTGGCCCCTGTGGCATCCCAGCTTGCATAATGACTTCATGCACGGGAGAAGACAAAGATTGATGACTGTGGGTAAAGAGGCACAAGCAGCCAGGTCGGTAGGGGAGAAAGACCTCTGCTAACTGCTAATTCATCTTCCTTATTGTTCGGCTTTGCCTTACGTCCCACAGTGCCAATCATGCCCACGCAAAAACTGTCAAATTTAAAGTTTGGACACAAGCCAGTCGCTTTGAGGAAGCTGCACTTCAGACTGTTTGAGTAGTTTCCTGCCTATTATATTTTGTGTAGTGGGCATATCTGTGTTTTCCTTTTAAAGGCATTGGTTATTAATCAAAGAAACCATGAAAACAAAGCAATTAAATTGTTTTTCTTGTAGGGGAATTAATTTGTGAATCTCACAAAGAAAACGACAACAGCAGAAATGAGTTCAAGTCTCTCCTTGTGGAATCTTAGACATTTGTTATTTTGTAATAGTCCAATTTGTGTTTGTACTATGCATAGGATCGCCTATTTCTACAAGTTTTGTATTCATCTAGATCAAAGTTAATCTGTTGCAAATCACATAGTTACTCAAAATCAATTGTCTATCCTATTTTTAATAATTTCATGAAGAAATTAATCTGTTAAGCAAACAACTTATCTTATGTTTTACATTTATGTAAATATGCATGTAGATTCTGTACTGATGCCCAGATTTGCTTTGTGGCTCCTCATTGGTTTCATAACTTTTTCATCATAAAAGTTGTGATGAATAAAAGTTTCATCATAACTTTTATTTTATTACCACTGCCGTAATTATGTGTTGCGGCAGTGGTGTTTAAAATGTTTTGTCATGTGGGCTGAAACTGTTAAGTTGAAATTTCCTTCAGGCCAATAAATTTGATTTTTTTTTTTAAGAAAAAACACAAACAAATTTCATAGTTTTACATGCTTAACAATAAACTAAACAGAATACTTCTATTAGATGCTTGTTAGATTTTTTTTCAAGAATGTATAATAATTTATGTTACACCTGAAATATAAGAAAGACATAATTTCTAAAATGTTAGGACCAGTTTTCATAAAATAATCACAGTAACAAAAACAGTGGGTGTTTAAACAGTTTGCTTGTTGGCTGAATTGAAACCACTCTTGAATCGCAGACTGGGGTCCCACAAAATCCTTCTGCACTTTGGACACTCTGACTAAGCAATCACGTGAAATTATTTGTGCAGTAAAATGCTTCATTTTAATGCAACAAGTAATAAAATTGATGCATTGCATTGATCCTTTTGAAGCGGATATGTGCTGACTGCAGTCATTGTGTTAGATCTTTAGTGAATCCCTGGGCTGCATGCAGTAGAGAGATTTATACACTAATAATGAGTTTTCATGAGGTTTAATGTAGAAGACCATACAAAGGATTTCTAATATATATATATATATATATATATATATATATATAAAATAACCTGATAAAACAATTTGGGATTTCCCAACACTTAAACACTCCTTTGTAAGCTTTTAAACCCTGTAGGGGTGCACATGTGTGTGCGTGTGTATGAGTGGAGGAAACAGGTAATGGTCCAGCTCCAGGGAGGGATGACCTCACCTCTGTAACTCCCTTGTGGCTAAATGAGCTCAGTTGCTTGCTGAAGTGGTTCTGATATGCCTACAGGTTTGTTTATCAGTGGAAAATTTAATCCTAATACTTTTTATCACCCCTCTCCTCCCTGCCACCACCGTCTACCGAGCACACAAACACACACCAACACAAAGAACTGCACCTGTATGGAAATCAATGCGAGTGTGTGTCTGCAGACATGTTCTTTTTGCCTCAGGCTAGAGCAAAAGTCTCAAGCAGACACCAACATGAAAACAGCACACCTAAGGAGCACCATTTAAAAAGCTTATGAATACAAAACAGCTTCACACTGTGACCCTTTAGCACTTTCTTTACTCAAGGGAGAATTTCATCATAGTTTAGAAAATCTTTTTTTTTTTTCACATTTGTGAACTCTTCGCTACTTGAAATGTTGACTTTAAGTCTTTGTCTTCGGAAGGTGAAGTAAGGAGTTCGCTTATGTGCAGTTGTGTTTGAAAGTTCAAAATCCACTGCTAAGCAGATTAACAGAGTTATACTTTTTATTGTTGAGCTATCAAAAAACGCTACAGTTACATTAAAACGTATGGAAATTTTAACTTTCTCCAGACAGATTTTTAGCTATTTAATATCACACCAGTTAGGTTTTGCTTTCGAGTTAAAAGAAGTATAAAAAATTGAGTTAAGACAAACTAGCAGGAGTGACACATTATCAAAGCAAGTATTTATCATTAGTGTCATGACAAATAATTTGTGAGCTAGGTACAATACATGACCTGCATCTTTTCTGAACTAAACTAAATAAAGAGAAAATCTGCAAATGACAAATTACAGAAAGAAACAGCGTCTAAGAAGCTGTGCAGAAGAAGACAAATATGTACGGAAAATCAGAAAACTGAGGAACATTTCTTTTTCTTCTTGGAAATGGAAATAATAAAGCAATGGTCATAAACATTGTTTTCATAGAAAAGCAAGCTTCTTTTCTTACTCTCTTTGTTTACCTGCCTGAGTCATTTCAAAACATAAGGCTTGTAAGACATGTTTAACGCAGACAATTGCGCTCATACTAGCTGTATTCTATTTAAAATATGTTACATTCTAAACTAATAGTAAAGGGTTCTTACCCTTGACTTGAAGGCCATGATAATCTTGGGCAGGAAGAGGACGAAGCACTTCAGGCCAATGGTGACATATTTAAGTACAAAATCGGTGATTCCGACCACCCAGATCAGATCAAAGAAGTCAAAGCTGTTGAGACTGGGCTTTGCAAATATAAGACTAGGGGAAAAATAACAACACTGAATTAGACTACATGTAAACTGTTTTGGTTTTCTTGTTTTTTTTTACTAAGCATGGTGCATTTAAAAACAAGAGCAATGAAAAATGAGAAGCTTAACATAAGAAAACAAAAACTACAAACATAAAATACTCACAGAGCATGACCGACAAGAACTGTAACACTCCCTAAAGGAAATGGAAGTGAAAATAAAACACACCATGATGGAATAACTTCAAAATAAATCAACTTAGGATGGTGGATGAACACACACAGAGCTCCTACAAAAGCACTTCAGCTTCCACTGACCTGTGGTGCAGCTCCTCATGGCTGAAAGTGTAGTAGATGTATACAATGTTTCCCCCGAGAAACAAGATGATCCACAGGGCAACAAGTATGGACCTCTCCTCCTTAAAGAAGTAGGCAAAAATAACAGGGAAAATGTAGCTGAATTAGCATCGCGCCTTTTATTTCTGAGTCAAGTAAATCCTAAAGATGGTTAAAAAAAACTCCTCTTGTATTTGTTTTAAATTAGCAAAACTCTAGTTTATCGGTTAAGGTACATTGTGTACATTAAGCACATGGAACCTGGTGTTGCTTGCAGTACAAACACATCCACCTTATTAGTCTGTTGGTGCATCAAGACTGAAGCTTTAGTAAGAAAAAGTATGACTTTTCTTTACGGATTCTCTTACCCTCAATGAAACTTGATGCTTGAATGTAGAGTTGGCGTAAGCAAATGTGCTAATCATTCCCACACAGACAGCGATACCTGCAAAGAAAAGAAGCAACATGGCCACTAAACATAACCATCTGTTGCTACACAGTTTGTTGGTAATACTGCTGTAGATCAAAAAAAGATTTCAATATCGAAATACCTAGCTTGTGTTGAAAGCAGACTTTAGCCAGCAGAATGAGGATAAATGGGAAGCCCCTCTGCAGCCACGTAACCACCGCCTTTAGCTCGGACAAAGCCGGAGCTGGGGTGGACTGGTCGTCCTGTCCCTCCTCCCTGGAGCTGTGCCTCTCAGAGCTGGCTGCTGTGGTGGCCTGCTGGAGCAGTGAGGATGTCCTGTGCTGCAGGGGCTGGTGGTGAAAGTGGTGGTGGTGATAGTGGTGGTGCGGGGGCGGCCGGGAGAGGAACGGGCCACCCTCCGCTCGATGGCTGCCTGCTTCTTCCCTGGAAGACGCAGTCATCTGGATAAAAACTTCAGGGGGAGAGCCTAGGACTAAACCAGCTGCTTGCAATTGAGCAGATGAGACGGAGCTGGAGGGGATGCCCACCAGCCCTGAGAACATCTGCTGGGGTGAAGTGGATGAATCGGGCTTCAGGCAGTCAAACACGCCACCCTCATCCAGGCTGCTCTCCGATCCCAGTGTTTGGCTTCGAGTTCTAAGTTGAAACAAATAGATTATAAAACAATTACTATTCAAGAAATTACTTTTCCTTTTGCATGTATGTAATTAAATGGCTAAAAATAAATTTAACATATCAGATTATTATACGTACAATTAGAAAAACAATCTGAAAGGAGGAGTGATCCAATATTTATCGGGGTGATGTTAAAAACTCATTGCAAATTCCTGATCTGAGTTGTTGCAGCTAACAGCTAACAACTAGTTATTAGGTTTAGGCGGCAAATACTATTTTTTTTACATAGATGGTTTAGATAGCTTTTTTTCCCCCTCAGTGAATGAAATCACCATTTGAAAACTGCTTTTTGTGTCTGCTTGAGTCACTATCAAATATCAAAATTAGTTTTATGGTCTGAAAATTTAAGATTATGATCATGCTAACAGACAAATATCCTGAAAAACGGCAGTATCTTGAATGTTTTGGGACATAATATGTGGAATAAAAGGTTAATTCAACCATATCTATGTCATGGTGCAGACATTTTAACGAACCATGGTGAAAGTAGCTAAATATGTTTGAAAGGGTAACTCTGACAAGTTTGTACAAATGGCAGGATAAGGACAAAGAAAATTGTATGAAAATATTATGTCATTTGCCCCAAATGACATAATATCAGTGTTTTTAGCTACAACTGCAGTGTGTAGGAGTAACACTGAATTCCTAAAAATTTAAACATAGCAACCCATGAGTAAATTGCACACTGATGAGTAATGCATTAAGTATATGTTAAAGAAAAGCCTCAAATTTCAGTACTCATCCCCCTGAACATCAATTTTGCATATTGGGGCAACTACTGAACGCCTCCTGACATAAATTACAACTTATGGACTGTTCTCACACATGGACTGTTACTCACACACACACACACACACACACACACACACACACACACACACACCACGGACTGTTATAGCTCCACGCCATTATTGCTATCTGGTACACCTGTAAATAAACATCTATATCCTGCATAGCACCATGGATGGATGCAAACCGCATTTCGTTGCTTGTACTTGTGACAGTGCAATGACAATAAAGTTGAATTCTATTCTATTCTATTCTAATCAGGAATAGTAACAGAAGTTGTCAAGACCACCAAGGCATTCTAAACAACATAACGGTGTGGTCCTAGCTGTCCCACCTTTCAGAGGACATGCCATCCGTGTTGCTGCTGTGTCTCCTCTGCATGGCATCACCACATGGCCCAGCCCTGAAAAGGTAAATACAAAGCAACATGGCTTTTAAAGCCTATTTTTAAGGTCTCCAGTTTTACTTAGTGCATTTAATAGTTGCACGATTAGCCTACATGATTACTTTACCTGCGTTAGCTTCGTGAATTACCCTTCTGTTTCAGCTACTGTCATAGTTAGCATGGAAAGCTTTGACTAGCTGGATGGATGATGGTGGTGATGATGCTGAGGGTTTACTGCTGGGAAAACTTCCTGTATGACATCAGAGCACATCCGTGTTTGAGATACGTGTTGATGTTGTTGACAGCTGGATGTCCGACTTCGCAGAAAAAAAAAACACATAACTGTTGCTGCTTTTAATGCTGGAAATTTCCGAGACGTCGTCGTCGGTGCAGATCAAAATGTCACTGTTGGGCAACGTTAGCATTGTCTCATTGGCACTGCTCATCAAACGTTAGTGCAGCGCTAACAACAGCTAGCTAGTTAGCAAGCTAACAAAGCGAGCTTTTATGATGAAGCACGGTTAGCTTACCTTTCTACCTTTTTCTTATATTTAGTCACTACATAATTTTAATTACCAGCTCCTCGGGAAGATTCTGTCAGTCTAAGCTGAATGGGAAAAGCTTATAGCGCAACATGGGTTAGCTAAAATATGCATGGAATCCACTGACAGATCAGGTTGACACTAAATCAGCAGGCAGCTTAGGTTTTACTCAACACGTTTTGCACCTTTTGTCACATCGCTTTTAATTTCTCGAAGCTGAAGACAGCCGGGAGATTTATACCTGAGGAGGAGGATTGATGGTCTGGACTGGCACCTGCACTTTCCCAAGAAAAGTCATGCTATGATGTTGGTGCTACGGAGGTTACTGAGGAAGCGCTGGGTGTTGGGGGTTGTCTTCGGATTGTCCCTTATCTACTTCCTCACCAGCACACTGAAACAGGTACACACACTACACCTGAGAAAAATGGGCCTACTTTCTGCAGAGGTGAGGGGGCGTTTCGACAGGGATGTACAATCCTGGCCACATTTATTGGTGGCAATCCAGGTAAAGATGTACAAAAAGCTTTAAAATTCGTCTTTTATTGCAGTTGGATGTATAGATTATATAATATAGTTTGATTAAATCTATCAATTGCTGACAAAAGATTTTCATGTTAACAAATTCTCTTTTCTATAGGCTACTATTGGCACAATTAAAACAGGAGTGTCCTTTTTTTTTCCTGCTAGGAACTCTAAATAAAATTAGTTAATTTCTTCTTATAATGTATGTTGTCAGTAAGATAGTAGAAAAATATTTATATCCATCCATCCATTTTCTTGCACCCTTATCCCTTGTGGGGTCGGGAGTTGTTGGTGCCTATCTCCAGCTGCGTTCCGGGCGAGAGGCGGGGTACACCCTGGACAGGTCGCCAGTCTGTCGCAGGGCAACACAGA
>CAEFZY010072503.1:0-12537 GCA_903066815.1 Brachyrhaphis roseni | reverse complement strand
CAATCTGAGAAATTCTATCTGTCAGAATATTTGAACATACCTGCTGTAACATCAGGTTTGGTGCCTACGTTTGCTTTCAGTAAAAGCAAACGTAGGCTGCGGCAGTTTAGGCCACCTGCTGGTTATTTTTATAAAAAATAACCAGCAGGTGGCGGTGTAATCCAAATGATAAAATGGAGATTGCTGATTCATATCATTTGTTGACCTGCAAGGAAGTTATGCCTTAGATAGTTTAATGAAAATACAATCTGTATTATTGTTATTGTGTGTGTGCTGTAAACCAAACTTCTTCATGACTTTAAACCTCAGTGTTTTCATCATATCTCATTCAGTTTCTTGGTGAAGGAACATCATCATCTGTTGGCTGCTGTTCTGCTATGACCAGGAGGTCTGCTGATAAATGCTGTTTCCTAACTCACCAAATAAATGCCTCAGGAACATTTTAAAACCAGTTGTCTTCTACAAGTTTCCGCCTTGGCAGAGTAAAGTTGTGTCTGGTTGATAAAGATAAGTGTAAATAAATGGAGCTGTGCATAAGTCTCAGTCTTGGTTTTTATTAGCTTGCTTCAATGTCACACGTTCTTATGTTCTTAGGTGCTCTTGGAGATGTTCCTGAAAAATTCATTCATTCATTTTATAAAATACAGCTCTCTACAATCTCATTCAGTGCTTCAATTTGATAGTTATATGAACAAGAAAATACACCTGCAGCTTGAGGTACAGGGTTCATTTCCACAAATAACACTATAAAGCTTCTAGAAGAGTTGAGTGTTTACCATCCTCACTTTAACACTCTAATGGAAAGCACCTGTAAGCATCAATCACAGCCACAGATTCTTAATTGGAACTTTTACTCGACCATTCTAACACAGACATATACTCTTATCTGAAATATTCCATTATAGTTCTGTATAACTCCCTCTAGTGTCAGTATCCAGCTGAAAGGTGTAATAAGACCTGTTAGAATTAAATGTGTTCTGTAAATTAGAGCAACATGTCAAAGTGATTTGAATTTGTCCTGCTCTGGTAGAAAGAAGCCATGACAACTCAGAACATGCAAAGCAATTTTTTTTTTTTTCCTGATGTGATATCAAAGACCCCATGACAGGGCTGCAGTGTTCGATTTTCACCACATGAGGGCACTTCAGTACAATATTTTGAAACATACCACGTTTCATTTCTCTGATTTTTTTACACCAGTTTGCATGTTGGGCATTGGTGGCAGATTTCAAAACGTCAAACTCAGTCCCATCAGCTGTCAGTTTCATAAAGATCTAAAGGTTAATGATAGCTGGAGTCATTCCAAATGTGATTCAGTGAATGTGGAGATTTTCTGTGAAATCTCTTCTCCAGTAACTCTTATTATTGACAGGCTTTATATACCACAGTATTTATTATTGTTGATACCACACTGATTTACAGAAGAAGGAAAGACATGGTGAAGTTGGCAGAGGAGTTAACATCAGTTAGTATTTATTGTAAATGTACCTGGGAGGGAATCCTGAAATAACTGCTGTAGTATCACATTGAATGTGTAAAAGGACTTCATACAAGTTCATTACTGCTACATTTGTGGCAAAGGAAGTGACATAGTTTCATATCTGGCCATCTATATGCTCACATAAAGCCTGGTTAAAAAAAAACAAAAAAAAAACAGCTACTTGTTCCAAGAATACCCTTTACTTCGTCCAGAGGATCTGGACCCACAATTGCTTGCTGTTGAAGTTTGAAACAACTGGATCTGATTTTACCCAATCGGTAATGTTTGGCCATGGTGTATGTTATGCACTACCTCAATGAAGCTTACCAGAAACTGTGTTGTAAACAACCCTGACAGGAGTTGAATCATGACAGCTTAGCCAGCAATAAAATGTCTTAAACATTCCTCTTGCTCCGACTGTAACTGCTCAATATGTGGTCAACACAGAAATTCAACCGCAGAAGTCAAACTCGATGGAAAAATTGCGAAGGAAGCCAATACCCAGGCTAACTCATACGCTGACATGGGTAGATGATACTTCCTGTCTCCTACAGAAAGCTTCTTGTGGGTTTATGTGGTAGAGTTGGAGAATAATTAGTGCAGTTACCTGAAAACATCCTGGAATTGTGTTGGCTATAGGATGTAAGTGGTGCACTTTTTTTCCCCTCTGACTGTTTTTACAGAAATGTCCTGTTCCATGTTAAAACATTAGCAATAAAAATGGAGATGTAGAGAAAGGGAAAAGGTAAACAGCATTAAAAGCTGCTGCTGATGATTACAGCGGCGTAACAGATGAGTGGGCTCAGAAACAAATGCCGCGGGACTCATTATTCACCACAGTGACTGAGTGTTGGCAAACATGAACCTCAGCAGACCTCTAACATGCCAGGCAGCTCTAAATCCACTTGGCTGCAGGAGGCAGGTACCTGCTCTGGAAATGTCCTTCCTCTTCAAAGTTTTTGTTGCTTGGTTCAGAAGAATCCAGTATATTTAAATATGATCCCTTCAAGTCATTAGCCTAATTGTTCCATATTTTGTATTCATCACTGTCCACAGTGTCTGTTTGCGTGGTGTTTCTGTGCCCTCTGCTAGACTGTAATCATTTCCCTCACTGACTGAGTGGGCGATTAACTCTCTAACGCTCCCAACTCTTATATCCTGATCAACACAAACAGCTGCCACTGCTTTCTGCTTCTTATGATTGATATATTCTGATCTAGACATGGAACTCACCTGTAGCCATCTCAGGAGATTACTCAGTTCCCATGGTGCTCTGGGAAAAGACGAGAACATGGGTTGAAGAGTAGAGGTGGGCGGATCGATCCAAAATATCAATACTGATACCAAATCGGTATCAGTATCAAAATGATGCTGGGATGGTAAGATCAATACTTTAGTTTCAGATTCCATCTTAATATTGAATTTATTTTATTTAGTGTCTAAATTGTAACTCAAGGGAGATTTTGTTTATTTGCTCTCAAATTATATCTTTTAAAGGGGACGTTTTTTTTTTTTTCATTATTACATTATTATTCAAATATTGTAACCTGGAACTGAACATGATCGACCCCGAAGAAATTCCCATGAGCTCAGACCTGCTCATCGCTCTTGTCCGACCTGCCCGCCTAACAGGTGTTTCCTGTTCTCCGTGTGGGCGGAGTTCCATCCCCCGACCTTCTCGAGCAGCCGCTGCCTAGGCAACCGCAGAGGCATGCATTCGCAGGAAGGAGGGCCGCGTCAGCCGCACAGACCGTTCCGAAGTCAGCAGCGGGGACCTGAGCGCCGTCCTGCTCGCTGCTGGGGGAGACACGGACCGGGCTGCCGCAGATAGAGGAGACGCTCCCTCCCATCGCCACGTTAAAGCCGAGCTCATCTTCCTGAAGCTGCACACGGAGCTGAGGCTGATTCTAGGTGAGTCTGCTCTGCCACGGAGGTTCAACTTTTGATTCTGGGCTTTTATTTCCAACAAGAGAGATCAGCTTAAAAAGGACGAAAAGTGGAGTGAGTTGACATGATGCAGAGGAGAACAGACCAGTTAACACGCTGCCCAGCAGAGGCTCCCAGTGCAGACACTGGACCATCTGAATGAGCTCAACCATAGGGGAAAGAGAAAAGAGAATTCCCAGATTGTGCCTCCTGACACTGACCTTATTGAATAACATTTATTAGACTTTTATATTTGTGCATGACTCTGAAACTTCTAAATGTCTACAAACTGCTCCTGTGTGTCTTTGCAACAGCTTCCTCTAAGCAAGGCGACATCCTTCCTTCTTTGCAAGTTCGGTCTCAAGTGCAGATCTTCTTCTTCGAAGATCATCATTTTTTTTTGTAGCATTGAAAAGGGATCATGGCAGCTTATTCCAAATCTTTCATCTTACTGACTTTCTGTTCCTCCTCTGTCTTGGATCTTTAGATTTGTAGTTTTATTTAAACAGTCTGGATTAGTGCCATTTTATAGCACAATCAACTAACTTTTACCTCCAGTTGTCATAAAAATGCTGCATATATCAATTATGACCTGAAAGAAATTTGACTTTCATATTTGATGCCTTGCAATTGGGCCTCTGTTGCTTTAAAAACTCCTGCTCTTTCTGAAACTTCACCTTCAGGAAGTCATCACAATACTCCCTTTAACAATGTTTATTTATTTTACCAGTGTTGCACTGAGTAGTAGCCTGTATGATATGCAGTTCCACCAAGTGTTTGCTAACTGCTTCTGACTAGTCTGAAGGAGCTGAGTGGTTGAAGGCTGCTCTGTGAGGCAGAAGCTCTGAAGCTGGGAACCTGCATCTCTGAGTAGGAGCTACATTTCAAAGGCGGGGCTAGGTCCACCCGAGCATTTTGCACAGTTGAATGGTTGCCATTGAGATTAAAGGATTTCTCAAACATGCACAAAAGTATCAAGACAACACTCCATGTATGTTTTTGATGATTGAATGACTTTATAAAAGCTCAAACGTTGATTTAACATAACACCACCTCTTTAATAAATGAAAATTTTAACCAGGTCCAGGATAGGAAACAGTTTATTTTTTAATAGAAGTCAAATATTTGCCCTATTCTCTGTGAAAGTTGGATTTTTTTCTTGTTAGTTTGGTAGTCGGGTAGATGAAGCACTTCCTGTCACCGAGCCATGGCTGTGAGGGTGTGATGAAACCGGGCTGGGAACCACTGCTGCAGGACTCAAACTGAACTATAACCGATTCTCTGCAGACATCGCCCTTGTCTCTTTCATGTATTAACACATTTCATCTCTGTTATGACGGTGCAGACGTGCCAGTCAGCCTTACTGCTCCCTCGCTGTCACTGTGGTCTGCCTGCCAGCTGTGTGTTATGTAGCTTCGTGGTTGTGTGTCTGTGCTCATTTGTTGTTGCATGTATGTGGTTCCTCCTCAGTTTCTGCAGAGACCTGTGGTTTTCGCCCCACCACCTACAGGATGCACATGAATAACATGTTAAATCAGTGGAGTAAGTACTTCAGTATTTACATGCTCTCCAGCTTTTCCTTAAAACACAGTGGCTTTCAAAACTGTTCCTGCACCTCAGACCTTTAAACATTTTGTGTACCAGACCAAAACTAAGGAGCATAAGTGTGAGGAAATGATGATGATTTGCATTTTTTTTACTGATAAAATCTAAAAAGTGTGGTGTGCACTTCACTTGTATTCAGCCACATTTATTCTGATACTCAGGGTCTCCCTCAGAAAACCTGCTAAGCCCAGTGATACGGTCACCTACAGGCCCACCACATATTTGAGTTAAAAAAATGTTTAACTTTGACAAAAAATCTGAAAATATGTCTAGGTAAAAAAGCTACAATTCAAATAAATATAAATTTTTTGCACTTCAGTTGTTTCATCCAAATTAAAGGGTCCAAAAATGTGTAATCCATGACTTGTCACTTCATTCAGTGAAGTTATGAGCGTGTAGATCAGGGTTACTCAAATACAAATCTTAAAGGTCCACAAAGACACTTTGTAATTGGTATAATTTAATGTTTTTGCTGGAGTTTCTTAAAGAAGAAACTCCAGCATTTCTAGGCTGATTCTAGGAACTCGGGAATTTAAAAATGAAGGTTTCTTGTGCTTATCCAAGACCAGCGTTACTCTGTGAGCATTCCTTTGCTTTTAGTAGTTGAAGAATGGCTTCTTCAGAATACCACAGGAAAATAAAGATTTCTTAAATCTGCATGAAAGAAACAAGGGAACACCAGCGTTGCCGTCACAGCTAACTGTTAGAAGAACGTCAGATGAGACCAAACTTAAATCAAATACATTTTTGTCCGATATGCTAAGTACTGTTTGTAGTGAGAATCTAAAACTTGTGCACATCAGTCTGTTGACGTACACAAGACCCCAAAGCACCTGCAAGGGTAACGTCTCTGAAAGCTGTTTTCAGCTTTCATCCTCCTCAGTGGGAGGATTACATTTAGACATCACACTTTTTCATTTTTTCATGTTTGAAAAGTGTTAGTTTTCTGTCAAAGTTTGCATATTTACTTTGTGTTGGTCCATACCACAAAGTTACTGTGAAACATTTTAAGGTTTATGGTTCTATTGCAGCCAAAGGTGTTGTTGTCAGGAATGTCTTTCAAAGAAACTATTTGGATGGCATAAAAAAATGGCTTTTGATGCTCAGCTCCTCTCAACTCTCTGACCCTGAAACACGGTCTAGTTAAAGGACAGGGCCTGATGTTTCTGCATCACAGCCGTCTCACCACCTGCTCTGAGTGTTTAATCAGGATGAAATGCTGCTTTAAGCAGATGAACGCACTGTACCGCAAATATGTTTAGCTCTGCATTGTCCTGAAATAGGATGTATTTTCCTCAGCATCCAGCATGTCTAAACATGTCCAAAGACGGTGTGTCAGAGTAGTGTCCTGTTACCTGCCGTCCGCTCAGGCCCCGAGTTTCTTTTTCATAACTATGTGGCCTTTTTATGCAGGAAATCATGGTTTTCAGTAATCATCTTTCATGATTTCCCCTGGTGTTATGCTCCAGTTATGACCTAAAGATGCTCTGATCTGGATTTTTTCCCCCTCACACCGTATCCATGCATTGCCATTTCATCCCATCCTACTTCTTTTGTACTTATAATCAAAGCCATTTGTACCTTAATCATGATGAATCAGTTTAGCTTTATATGTATTGAACTCTACTTGTGAATTCTGGTGATAAAAGTCACATTTCATGTAAAATTTATTTAAACTCTTATTTTGTGAAAAATTGTTTCATCCTAATCCACTTTATTTAGGTTAAAAGAAATAATTGAAAGATTATGACTCCTGATCAGTGGCATCACAAGGTCTATTTACAAGGCTGAAGCCTCCTAAAATATTCTTAAGCTCTCTTAAATTATTGAGGATTTTTTTGTTGTCATTATTACTGTTTTTTTTGTATGTTTGTTTAATGTTTTTACACAAAAAACTGTCAACAAATTCTATATAATGGGCCCAGTATATGAGTTTAAATAAATAATAATACATAAAGTATGATTCTTAACTCAAATATGATAATAAATCTATTATCATAGATTTATTATTTGAACTGAACTGTGTTGAAGTTCTGCAACACATCATAATTTAATAATGTAGGAACTGGTGAAGGTAAGACAGTCATGAAAGTTTTCACAAATGCTCTTCAAAGGCTACCTAACAATTTTTGATGTGTGAGTAAGGGTGGGCATTTATCACATAGTGTATCATTTATCATGATAAATTTCTTATAAGAATTTAGATTTCTTATTCTCATGATAAATTCCCATTAATGATGTTTAGAACCACCAGCAGCCTCTCTGTGTGTTCACGACACTTTGAATATTCCTGCTGATGTTTCTCATTTTTTTCTGCAGATAAATATTAAAGTAAACATAAAGTTGCTTTCTGTGTTCCAGTTAGCTTTCCTGTTGTCTTCTGACTCTTCATTCTAGTGTTGAGTTCTGGACTTTTCTCCTCAGTTACTATTACTGTAATCACTCCAAATAAACAAAGATCATAAATGTTTCTCCTCATCTCAACTGACTTCTCGGCTTCTTAGACAGGGTCCACCAGTAATATGCTAATGCTTAGGTATTTTATTTGTATTGCATTTGTATTGTTTATTTGTAAACAATTGTTTATGCACAATTAATGATTCCACTGGTTGCACATAACCATGCTTTGTAGTGCATAGTGACCTCAGCCTGAAATCATATCCAGTAATGGTTATTGGGTCCAATACCAAGTGAACTAGCCCTCACTATGAAAAAGGATTTTTCCTACATGGCATGAACTCGACAAACTTTGCAGCTTGGCTTGAGTTCTGAGCTGGCGT
This sequence comes from Brachyrhaphis roseni, assembly GCA_903066815.1. NCBI lineage: Eukaryota > Metazoa > Chordata > Actinopteri > Cyprinodontiformes > Poeciliidae > Brachyrhaphis > Brachyrhaphis roseni. Next base: position 4,746 of record CAEFZY010072503.1, on the reverse strand, counting down.
AGTGGTGAGAATCTGTTGACAGGAATAGCGATACATTGTGTGGTCTCTGCAATTTTCCTGACCTCCGACGTCCTTTCTATCCCACTCAATCATTTTCTACAAGTGACGTATTGTTTATCAGAGAGAAATGATCTTTTCTGGAAAAAAAATCAAAAAGAAAACACTCTGTCTGCTGGTCGGGGCGTCACTCTGTTGTGTAATATAATCTGCCTGTTTTTTTAGACCGCTGCCTAACCACAGAGATAGAAGCTGCCGGGGGTTGACAGTCTCAGATTCCCTAAAGGCCTGAATGCATTTGGAAAAACACTGTGGTTTATGATGTTTACAACCACCAACAGATCAGCAGGAGTTTCTAGTATAGATGGTATGTTTTATCTCTGTGTTTCAGTTTAGTTTATTAAGATTCATAACTTTCTTTACAGTCTAGTCTGCATTGGTATTTTTGTCAAAATGCAACTTTCCTTTGAGTTCAGTTGAACTGAGCTGAACTGAATTCAATTCAGAAACATCCAAAAAGTTGCAGGACATTGTTCCCAAAGTCAGGACTCGAGTCTTAAAGTCTGAACATGCAACGTTCAGAAAGAAGTACTGAAATCTCAAAAGCATCATTAAAGTCCACCTTTATTTCCCTATCTCTTAATTTTTAAGGTTTGGATTGGCTTGAAAACTGATTTAAGGGCTGTGGTAGCTAGCATAATCTCCTCAAAATTAAATTGTTTAAACATTCCCACGATGTATCCCTGCAGCATTTCCTTCCCATAACTTCTACTGTTGTATCTTCCATGGAGCTTGGGTTGCAACACTAACCACTTATTAGTTGGTGTACCACAGAGCAGGACATTTTACAGTCATAATAGAGTTGTGTCTAAATGCTTCCATCCTCATTAGGGTTTTGGAATCTCTGACTGGGAATTATTTCATGTCTAAATCTCCAAACATGAAAATGTTGAAGGGAAATTACAAAATGGTGTAGTCTAAGAGAGATGCAAATGGTGTGACCTAATCTAAACCTAACCTAAACTGGTCTGCACTGATGCACATGGAGAGTATACATTGATCCATGTGGTTTACATGGATCAATGTATAAATCACTGTAGATAAACCAGTGTAGTTCAAAATACTGAGTACACAGTGCATCACCAGCACCAGTGTCAGTGCAGGTCATAATGTTACGCCTGACTGGTCCGTTCATCTTTTACTGTACATAACTTGTGTTACTGAGGAGTCAGTTCTCATGGAGGTCCACAAATAACCATTTTGTAATTATGGGAAGTGACAGGAACAGGCCTCTTGACCTTGCCTGCCACCCGGCTCATGTTGCAGCTGACCTCAATGTTTCTGTTTGCGAGGGGTGGGCCTATGAGGAGGTGGCTTACAGTGGCTGTTTTAAGGCTGGGACAGCTGGTTCCCAGGAGCTAAGACTCAACTATCAGGAAGTTACTAGGAAGCTCATAACCCCAGGCCCGGTTCGAGAAAAGTCCTCTGTTCCTGGGTGAGGTACCCTGTTTCTCATGGAACATGTCGTTTGGTCTACAGAGTTCGCTGTGTTTTCAGGACAGTGCTCTGGTTCACCTTGGTGGAGAAGGAGCTGAGCTGAAAAGTCCAACTCTCACCTATTGTTCTGGGTTGGGAATCATGACCACTGAAGTGCTTTGAATCACTCTGTATGCTAGGATACAGTGAATGAATGTTGGTCTACAACAAAATGAGCCAGTGGTTTGGGACTCTAACTAGGGTTCCTCACTTTTGCAGGTACCGTAAGAGGACAACCATAGACCTTTAAAATGCAGTATTATTCTAGCTACATAGTGTCATTTTCTAGCACAATCAGGTGACTATATTACCTCCAGTTCTTATAATAATGCTTTATGTAACAAACATGTCTTAGTAAGTACTGAGTTCTAGTACTTACTAGTTCTAGTACTCTTGGTGTTCATCTGGACAGCAGACTGGACTGAAGACACAACAGTGCAGCCATCTACAAGAGCAGAGTTCACTTATTGATGAAGTTTAGATCCTAGAGAGTTTACAGCAAGATGCTTCGTATATTTTTTTTAGTCTGTGGAGAGTGCACTGTCTTCTGTTGTCATCTGTTGGGGTAGCAGCAACAGAACTTTAAAAGGCTTAACAACCTGATGAAGATAGCTGATTCTGTTCTGGGGCCGAATGTAAAACCTCTGGAGATGATGATGCAAAGAATGAGTATTCATAAAGTCAAAAAAATCAAGGACAACCCTGACCATCCTCTTTATGAGACTGCTTTACAACAACAGAGTGTCTTCAGTCATAGGCTTCTTCGGTTACACTGTGTTACAGACTGCTACAGGAGCTCCTTCCTGCCCACAGCCATCAGCATGTCTAACAACTCCTTGAAAGAAAATTGTGATATGAGTTAAAACATTCAATTTCCCTCTGGGATTAATACATTTTTTGTTTTGAATTTGAGGCTGCATGGCTGTAGATGAATCAGGGTTATACTGCTATGCCTGCTGGGTGTTTTCAGTCTGCAGTCTGCACCATCTTTTCTTAGTCTTAACTAAGAAAAGGTGGTGAAGATGTACCTGAGAGTCCACATTTTCTGCTAAGTGCTTCTTGCCTGAGGACAGCCAGGCGGTCAGTCAGTGCTATGTGTGTTGTTGGTATTATTTACACCTTCTTGGTGGAATAAGACACAGCTTAGTTTTTTTTTTTTTTTTTTCCACACACGTGACCTGTATCATGATCGCTTTCAGTGAGAATTTTAGATTCCACCACCCTGACATCACCTAATGACGTGACGTCCCCTGACCACTTCAAACAGGACACACACTTTAAAGTAAAATGGACTCTGCATAGTCCTCATGTTTGGATACTTAGCTCCAGAGAAAATAGTAATGCTTTGGTGTTGGCAGTGGAACTTTAATGGGAGATGTGGAAGCCTTTCCAGGAAGTCACCATCTGGTCTCTGAAAGCCTTGGTATTGCTTGTTTGCCCTGACAGGTCAGGCTCACTGCTCTCTGCTTGTCTAACCTTTCCACTCAGTCTGTAAGGAAAAGAAAAACAGAAAGCTCAAGCTGTTGCCAGGCCATCTAATGCCTCAAAACATTATTGTATTCTGTTGGGATTTTAAACTATGAAGTGGAACAAAGATGAATTTGAAGTAATTTATATCCAGACCTCTTTGCTTTGACAACCTTAACTAAAATTTGGTCCAAACTATTTCCCTCAGAAGTCACCATCTAACCAATTACAGTCCACCTGGGGGTAATTTAACCTCAGTCTGAAGTGAACCAAACTTCCAAAAAGATAATTTTTTTTCTTTTTGGATGGAGGGAAGAAATGGGGAAAAAAAAGTAGAAAAGCAGTAGGTTCCGTTGTTCACACTAGAGGTATGTGATGCTAAACATTTGGTGTCGGTAAAAATAGCACCAGTATTACTGATACCAATATAATTCAAGTTTAACGCCTTTAAACTTCTGACCTATTGGTGTTTTTAGGGGATTCCTTTAAAAAAAAATGTTAATACATAGTACTGAATTTGGAAAAAGTTATTGGTGTCAGAAAAATTAATAACATATTCAGGAGTGACTGCACGATATTAAGGGACTATAGGTACAAAACTATCACTGCACCTGACCCACAAGAGCACAGTGTAACTCCCCTGCAGTTTTAGCGCGATGCTCAGGAAGAGCGCAGCAGATGTCACGGTGGGCCAATCGAGTGACCCCCCCTCAGCTCTTCAGTTTGCAAAACCCTCCTCAGAAAAAAGTTGTTAAGCCATAACCACACAAACATAAACAGTTCATGCAACCCCTCTTAGGACTGCGAGAGGGTTGATGAGATGGTTATAAATTTTTAGCTAGCTTCACTGTATATTCACATGTTTGGCTTACAGAATGCTTACACCAAGCCACCTAATAAACAAATAAAAAGTGACCAATAGGACTTAGGTTTAGGATGGCCACATGCTTACCCCCATAGACGCACACAGATGTGGGTTATGTACAGAATGTTTTGACACAAAATAACTTTTTTCTTCACAGTTTTGTTAATAGTAAAGAGGTTTAAAAAATCCAATCACTATAATTCCTCCAATTTTTTACTTGGAGGAAAATCTCAAAATATGCACAGTGCGTACAGCCGTACAGCTGCAGGCGCTACTTAGCATATTAACATGACAAACAAAAACAACAGAAAAACTAAACATATTTGTGTGCATCTTGTCCTTCATAGACAAAGTGAAAAAAGTTATCACTTGAGAAGAAATCAAAGCAAAAACAAAAGTGGAGACCAAACAGCCAGGTCAGAAAAGCAGGCAAAATGATGAAACAAAGGAGAGACGAGAGGCACAGAATGGCAGATTCAATGGCTGCACTGTAAGCATTTCTCTCTGACAGCGTTTCAGCAATAATTGTTTAGTCTGAAGCCAAATGAACAAAAGCAGCATGAATAGCTGGGGTTGAGTCCCCACACTTGATTGTTAAAAGCTTGTTGATTGTGTTAGCGTGTCAGCGTGCGCTTTCCACCGCCGTCATTGTGACTGTAAAGTGAACAGAGTCTGACTTTCACTGCTGTCACGCTAGCTCACTGTTTCAGTTAAGATATCATGCTCAAAAAGGGGTAGGAAGAAGTGAAAACTTATAGACTCCTACCCCCTAGACACTTGAAACTTTAAAGTCCTACTGTCATTAAAAAAATCAAAGTCAAAGTGGCAGTAGGAGTTACTAATCTTTACCTATACATTTTCCCATTTTATACTGGTTTGTC
>CAEFZY010072490.1:0-15471 GCA_903066815.1 Brachyrhaphis roseni | reverse complement strand
TTTTTTGGAGTATGCGAGAGGTTTTGGTAGTGTGTGAGAGACAAAACGTAAATTTTGTCCTAAACGGCCCCTCATACAAAGATTTGATTTAAATGCTTTGACTTTATCAGATATGTTATTAAATTTGATTTTCTAAAGACTGATTTTTTTATGAAACATAAAACAACAAAAACAGACTTTACTCTTGGGTCTGTTGTCTTCATAGATTTTAGCCTAACTGCAAAAAGCTTAGTGCCAAGTGAATCAAGTGTGCTCTATTTATCAAAGGGGCAGTATTATGTATTTTCCAGTCAAATAGTGTCATTTTATAGCAAAATCATGCTACTATTTTACCATTAGTCCTTAGAAAAATGTCATATAAATCAAATATGACTTAGAAGAAATGTTACTTCATGTTTTAACACCTTGAAATTTGGTCTCCGCTCTCTAAAATCTCCTGCTCTTTCTGAAACTCTGCAGTGAGGAAGTCATCACAGCGGCGCTCCTATTAGCCCTTTAGTAAAGTTTTTACCAGCAATTTACTGAGAAACAGCTCATTTAATGAGCTCACCAGGTCCACCAGGTGTTTGCTAATTGCTGATGGCTAGTCTGCAGGAGTTGTGTGGGGGAGTCATGTGAGAGGGCTGCTTTGTGAGGCAGAAGCTCATAAGCTTGGAAACCCCAGCTCCCAGAAACAGCATGCTGATCATGTCCATGAACACAGAAACCAAAACCATTTAGATGCAACTATGTCAGCCATGTCGTCAACCTGACATTTTACTACAGCCTATCCAAAACAAAAAAACAAATAAATAACATAAGACATGAGGATTGTTTCTAGTGCCTCTATCATTTCCATTCCACTGTTGTGTAAATGTTTTTTTTGTCCTATACACAATGGAAAACGTTTTAGGAAACGTTGTTGTGTAAACGGACCCAAAGTGGACACAACTGTACAATCCTTTATGTTGACTAGTCACATAGTGTAAAATCCTAATTGAAATACAATTTGTGATTGAAAAGAGACAAAGTCTGAGAAAGTTCAAAGGTGTAAAAATACTTTTACAAAGCATCCTTGTTTAGGCTAAAATATAATACAAATTATTCCAAAGTAATATTTTCTTTAATTGCATTTAGGCATAAAAAGTAAAAAAAAAAAAAAGTATATTTCTTGAAGTGTATAACCTTTTTAACTCTAATGTAGGTTGTGACCAGCACCAATCTGAGCATCGCTGCTGTGAAGGTTTGCATCCTGTGGACAACGCAGAGAGGAAGTGATTGAATAATTCAACATATTTCCTGGACAGTAATGGCCCGTGGTGCTGATGATGGTGTGGTATTGAGCAATGGGGTTAAGTGCTCTGAGCGCTCAGCCAACCATGAAACCAGCCAACCAATCATCTGTCTGTCCATCTGTCATGGTTGGGTTTGTTGCTGGATTATTTAAATACACGGACATCAAATTATCCTGGAAAATGCAGCAGCTGAAGCTGCAGAAACTTTGCCACAACAGTTGAGAGAAGAAATGGAAAATCTCAACGGAGAAAATCTTTTCCGGGACAAAGCGGGGAATTCACAGCCCTATCAGAGTTATATTCAGACGTCAAGCTCAGGAAGCAGGATGAAAAAAAGGAGGTGGTTGTTAAGATATTAGCGAGACTTGTGGGACAAACCAGAGCTGCAACTTTCCCACAGTCTGAGCTGGACAACGCTGGACGAGGGCCCTGACAGCTGGCCCCGCAGGGGACTCTGGGTAGACGACCCACTGACTCCACAGGAAGGAGAGGTCACAGTGCAAACACACACACAAGCACCATATCAGCTCAACACACACAGGCCTGTCTAAAAATACCAAGGCCTTCTTGTCTACATCTATTCTGCTGGTCAGTATTAAGCAAAGTACTGTGCAGAAGTCTTGGGTCCAATCAGCCACATTCTTCAGACGATCTGCAGAAGTCTTGGGTCCAATCAGCCACATTCTTCAGACGATCTTTTAAAGGGGTCTTGATCAATACTTCTCCCATCTTTCTGAAGTTTTTTTTCTTTCATTGTTTTTTTTTGTAGTTAGTTTTTCTTTAACTCAGGTGTCCAGCTGGTGACCTCAGTTCACAGACAAAAAAAAACTCCTGTTGAACTCATATCTATATGCACATAAAAATCGGTTCCGAGCACCTACGTCCCAGCTGGGAGCAACTAGAGGTCAGCTTCTGTCAGTGTACCAAACACATCTCTGCTTGATCAGAACTGATATGTAACTGATATTTTGGATCGATCCACCAACCTCTAACACAAACACAGTGGATACAGCAGTCTACAAACCACAGAAGATGCTGGGGCAGCTAAATGTGTCATTTACAGTCACTTTAAACTCACAAAACATACATAGTTCTAGTTCCTGAGCATTTAGAAGACATGAGTTCGTTTCAGTTTGGGATGTAAAATAAGATCCAAAACTCAGAGGTACAGCTGTGATAAACCTGCTACAAAACACAAAGTAATCTTAAGCTACAGATATTTACCATAAACAAACTAATTAAGGAAAAATGTTTAATTCCATCCATCCATAGCATAAAGAATCTGAGCTTGACAAAGTTAGAGATTTGACGATAACGTTTGTGTATGTTTAAAATGTGTGTGACATAAAACCAGTAAAATACACTTTATGTAGCCGTTACACCTGTTCAATTGTACCTCATGTTTTCTCTCCTGGTGAACTTTGGTCCAAGTTTGCAGGAAGCCTGTTAGTTAGCCATGAGGTTGAGGGAAGTGACGCCACGTCTACTTTCATCATCCTCTGTCTCCCTCTACTGGACTCAATTATAAATGCATTCTTGGAGTCTGGTACAAGTAACTTTGCTGTCAGATTTCAGAAAGAAACAAATTTAGCACAACGTTAACTAAAATAACAATTTGTCTCACTTAAGATCTGTGGAGTAAAAATACAGAAATTCCATTGACAGATAAAACACTGCTAGTCAAATTTAATATAGATTATTTTGTTTAAATAATTACCAAAATGCAGCATTCTACATGTCTACATAATGACTAATAACTTTAATGACACGACATTACAGTTATTAGCCGGATGGACAGGGACATCCTTCATTTGCCTCAGTCATTCAGACACTTTTTTTTTTTGCCCGCAAAAAATTCTCATCAGTTTGGAATGAAAAGCATAAACATGAAAAAATGAACTTTGCCAATACAGTTATAGGACCATAGCTATTTTCAGCCTCTTCAGATAGAAAATGTCCTTAAAATTATAAACATCTGACACATATTTTTCTAAATGTAACATAAAAAAATCCCCTTAGAAATTTGGCCAAATTTTGTGAAAAAAATAAAAATAAATAAATAAAATAAAAAAAATTGGGGTCACACTCTTTTTATGTAAATTTGCAGATTAATGTTTGTAATAATAACATTTTATTTTTGAACTTTTTTACACGCAGTGCTACAGCTAAGTTTTGGATTCCTTATAGATCTCTTATGTTTTTAAAATTCTTTCACATATTAAACAAAAATAACTGGAACGTCCCAAGATACATTTTTCAAATGAGAAATTTCATTATTAAAGGAAAAAGAAACACAGTCTTGTGCGAAAAAGTAGATTCCATCCTAAATAACAAATAAATAAAGCTTAGAGGGGATCAATTATTACTTATTGAAATTGTGTTAATTTATTTTTTTAACATACTAGGTTTTGGATGTTTTTCCATATTAATGTCAAATGTTATTTAAAAAAAATATTTAATTAGATATTCCACCAAATATCTAATCACTACTAGTAGTGAGTAGTAGTGAAAGACTACTCCCTAGTAGTTTTTCCACCAAATACTTTTTACTCTTCAGCACTTTTGTGATGATCACCTCGGGGAGCAGAGGAGCAAACTAAATAGACATGAGAGGGGAGGTGGTCATAAATGAGTAAAGCTGCTATATTATTTGTGACCACATAGTGGCAGTATTGAGCCACCATAAAAACTTTACAGAAGTGGCTTGTTGCCTATCAGCACGTTCCCAATGATGCAAAAAGGAGTGAGGGGCGTCTTGGACACAACATAAACAAGGTGCTTAACAAATTTTACTCTACGCCACATTGTTGATGTTGTTTATGACATAAATCTGTCATAATTTATTTGTCATGCTTAGTTCAAGCCATGCATCATTTACACAGAAATGTCATGTTATACCCCATCTGTCCATTCCTGATGGAGCTCTAAAATATGAAGCATGCAGCTCACTGAATAAATGCTGTAGTTCTTCTGAAAAGGAGCCCAGAAAGAAGACTGTTACAAAAGAGAGAAAGAAAAAGAAAGAAAGAAAAAAAGAATGTAAAAAAAAAACAAAACTGGCCATCATGGAGAACTTCCTAAAAGAAACTTAATGGAAAATTTTGTGCAAGGAAAAACTGTGTTAATAAAAAGGTGCAGAGAAGAAATATAATTACAAACTTTAGACAACTGTGAGACATTTCTTTGGATTGATGAGACAACCTGTCATATCTAGCTCTATATTGACAGAATGAAAATTGGTACAACAATGGCCACTGTGACACATGCAGGGAAATCAGTTTTGTTTTGAACTCCTGGAGTGAAACATACCGGCGCGCATTAGAAGGCACAACCTCTGCTGCAGCGCATTACTCCTCTGACAAGAAAATTATTTTTAAAAATGAGCTAATGGCACTCAAAAGTTGCTAAATATTCAGAAATCTAAGCGACCTGACAATAAACTTGTTGAACATCTATGGAAATATATGACAAATGCAAACTGACCCTCCATGTTTACATCCTGAAACAGCTTTATCAGTTTGCTCAGGAAAAGAGGGTTCATAAACATCCTCCAGTGATTGCTTGTTGCCACGGTTTTCTGCAGTAGGAGCTAGCACTAGGGATGCACTGATATGAAAATTTAGGTCAATATCAATATCCAATATTAATATTGCTATTAGCTTGAATAGAGGTTTTAAATCTGAATGGAATTTTATCTTGGTAAAATAAAGGTTAAATTAAAAAACACAAAATATCCAATCACCGATATTTAATTTTTTTTTATATATTTCACTACCGTTTTGCCAACTTTGACTTCACCACACCATTGACTTCATCGCTGCTTCATGTAAGCTACCCATAAACCTGTGCTACATGACTGTCACTGTCACATGACCAAACAAATACTAAATAACCAAACCACTTCACTCCCACTCCACAAACGGCAAGAAGATGGAAATAAATATTGGCTGTTAAAAAGCAGCCCAAAACAATATGTTAAAAAAAAGACTAATATCAGTCAATACTGTGCCATTATATTGTGAATCCCTGGTGAGCACAGCAAAATATTAAGATAATGGTACAAACTTTTTCTGTCCTTGTATTTTGATTAATGATATAAAATATTCAACAAAATCACAGACTAAAAACAAAGCCTGTTAGCTTGTTGTCAGTCTTCAGTTACTTCAGTGTTTTGTTTTATTTTCAGGAACAATGCTGATTATCTCCTCTGTTTTTGAACATCTTTTCATAATTTTTGACATAACTGAAGCTTCTTTTTATTCTAGGATTCAAAATATGATTTAAAATGCACTTCAATAACACTGTGTTGAGCCTCCCGGTATTTCCTGCTGTGTTATTTCCACATATGCCCCAAAACCCATCCCTAACCTGCCTGGAAAAAAATCTACTTTGGATCACTGTTTCATTTGAACAAGTGATACTAAATTGCATGAAATTATGAATATATGTGTGTTTTACTCCACTTCTGTGCAGCCAGAATCCAACTTTCACTGAGGTCAAAGTGTTATTCCTGACTGTGAAGAAGCGCTTTTTAAACTTCTGTAGCAAAACAACACAGAGACAGCTCTCAGCACCTTAAAGGAAAATAAATCCCTTTCAGCTCTGCGGCAGACACTTCCCCGATGTCTGGACATGTTGAGCTGGCTACGGTGTTCAAATACGGCTAAACAAACTCCAACCCCTGAACCCAAAGTGAGACATGTCATTGAGAAGCTTTCACACTCACACTTAAGTGAAGCGTGAACACACTGCAGCAGCAGCATGGAGCTGATCAATAAGTAGCGCCGAGGGAGGTTAGTTGTCACTCCTGCAGGGTCTGAGTGCTGCAAGACCAGAACTGACTGACTGACTGTGTTCAGAGCCGGTTTTCTGATGATCTGGTAGTTCACTTTCAGCCATGATAAACTAAATGATTCTCCAGCTTTTTTCTTTCTTCTTTTTTTTTTGAACATTATTTCCTGGAGATACAGGACAAAAATGGTGGTCACCTTCTTCCAATGACCGATCGAAGAAAGGGGAATTGTTGAGTCGGTACAGAGATTATAATGTTTGAAATAAGAAATGAAGTGGAAAATCAAGAGATGTTTCAGTCTCTGAAACTTTAATTAACTGAGGTAACTCCTCCCACATTGCTTCTCCAGCCCTTTGTTACTTTTTAACGTGTCAAAAGAGTCATCTTTACATCATGCTCGTAGAATCAGCTTAAACTAAAAGCGAAATACCCAGAGATGCAGCACTGTTGAGTTATATGGCTTGTTTTTTCCTCTTATAACAAGTGAATTTTGTGCAGATTCGAGTGTAATTTCTTATTTTTGTGATTTTCATGTTGCTTCGTTCTTTGTTGTTTTTCACTAATGTTTCCGGTCACTTGTTGTTGTTGTACTTTGCATTACAGTGAACCCTCAGTATTGACAAGGGTTAGGGCCAATATAGAACATAAACATAACACCTTCTTCAAATGAAACAAAATTGGTGTCAAACATTTGTGCAGCACAAATTGTTGTTTGTGCTGCTTATCATTTTAATGATATTAATCAAAAGTGTTCAGAGGTCATGAAAGGTCAACCTGCCCCCAACATTTATAAAGTCAAGCTAATTTCGTTCCAATCAACTGTGTTACAAATCTTTTAGATGCACAAACAACATGAATTTTGTTTAATTTTTTTATGTGAAGGGGAGAGCAGAATAATTTCTGGGGACTTCTGGAATTTTTTTTTTATCTGAAATATTCTAACTACAAATATTCTGCTGCACAAAGCAGCACTAACAGCACAGTTGACTGACACCATGTATTCTTTGACTTTATAAATGTGGAGGGGCTGGACTTTTAGAAACTTTTAATCATATATTTCAAGTGCCAGCGGCACAAACAAATGATTTTGCTGCACAAACGTTTGACACCAATTTCGTTTAATCTGAAGTAGATGAAGGTGGCAACTTCCATCAGGTCCTCTAAAGAAACTTTTAACTGTTTATTTTAAGAAGTCAAACACAAAATATATCATAACATAAATCAATAAGCAGAGTGGAATCCATTTTAGCCCTACCGCAGCACCTAATATCTCATATTCCTTATATCTGCTGTTGGGGGTTCAGCCAATCAGCACAGAGGAAAATCAATCGATCCCCTGGATTGGCTACTTGCCAGCTGATAGCATGTCATGTAGCATTGTGCCAAGATGGTTCAACTTCCCAAGCTGAAATAAACGTCCAACAGAACAATCTGGAATGGGAGAAACCATTTCAAGTTATCAGTTTAATGTTTATTTAACAACTGAATCTCTATAAAATCCTATAAATCAAAAGACAATCATTTATAGAGTTCCACCTGATAGTAAAGAAATTGAAATGTATTTGTCATGTTTTTCATTATTGTGAAATATTTGTAAATTAGAGTATTTGGGAATTTCTTTGTATATTATGTCACCACTTTGTAAAGTTGGAAACAAACACCTTATCTCTGGCTCAAGCCTCATGTTTATTCCAGCAGCTAAAGGCCATCCTAACATAAATGTTACACTTTAATTCTTAAAAAGCTGCTTGTAACTGTTTTTAATTTTTTTTTTCAAAGATTAAAAAAAAATTCCCTTTCGAAAACTCAAGACTTATTGCTGCTTAAATATAGTCCTGTAAGCCACTCAGTCACACTTACTTTTCACAAACAGCCATTTCATTTTGTTCAAACTTTATTTAATAAATCACAACAGCATGAAAACTGTGCGCTCCCTGTATGAATTAACCGATTCTGTGTTTGTGCAACAGAAAAGGAGCTTCTACTGTCAAGCTGAAGGGAAAACAAGAGGAAGCCAGAATGAGAAGCAAAATGCAACTCAAGTGGGTTGAGATGTCACACCAAGCTGACAACCGAGACATGAAGCTGGAGTGCACACAGTTCTCAGCCAACTAAAGAACCAATGAGATGGAGAAAGAAGTCAAAGTGACAAGCCGAGCCAGCAGACTGTCGAGAGTTGATGCAGGAGAAGCAGCTCAAAGAAAAACACTCACAGGAGGAATGATTGGAACAGAGAGCAGCAGCCGGATCCTGATGGAGGAGAGAGGGCCGCCATGCGCTCCCAGGGAGGCGAGAAGCGCCTCTGATGGTGCGGAGTCGAGGTGAGGTGTCTCCCCCCAGGAAGCTTCTGATCCACCGTGGAGGTGGAGTGTTAACGCAAACTTCAGTTCAGCCGGAGAGGGGCTGCAGCCAGATCTGAGCCCCCTGGTGCTGCTTCAAAGGCTGCTCCAGCAGCGAGATTCCACTGAAATCCTTCCAAAATGGCTCCATTTTAAAGAATGTTACATTCAGCTGAAGAATACAAGGAAAAAAATCTCTCATGTTTTTCACAGCATGCATTTTATATACTTCTTGTACTGTGCTGCTGAGAGGAAGTGATTTTTGTTCTTAATTACACAACCACACTGTAAAAACACTAAACCTTATTGAGTACTTTGGTCAAGTTTTGAAACAAATATCTTAGGACTCTTAGAATACGACAAAACTAACTTACAAGTAACTCGTCAACAAGATATAAGGGTTTGTTTTAAGTCAGTAATCCCTTAATATTGATGAAAAAGTCCTAGTTCCTCTCGCAGATTATTTCACAAAAATATGGCAAAGATTTTCTTGTTATAAGTGAAATAATCAGCCAATGGACCAGCAAAGTCCCCAGTGTTGGGGACCAAGTTAGTTTGTTGATCAGGGTCATTTGGGTAGTTTCTGTCATTTAGATTTAAAAATGGAAAATCAATGAGCTAGAGAAAACATTTTTTGTTGTTGTTGGCTCTAGTGGCCCTTATTTAAAGGTAATCTGACAGGAAGGAGGGCAAGACATGCAGCAAGTGTTGCTGGGGCCAGGAATTGATCCTGTGATGGCTGCGTTGAGGACTGGGGCCTCCATATGAGGGTTGTGCTAAACCCCTACGCCACCACAGCATGCCCCTGTTAGAGAAAACATTTTGTCATGTTATTCATGTTCCATAGAAAAAGTCAGAGTACGTAAACTTATGAGCCCAGCTATATAAAGATCCAAATGAGGATGAACAGAATCCAGAAACCATAAAATGGTTGTACAGAAAGGACATGATCTGCTTGGCTTCTTCAAAAACTTCCTGGCATTTTTCCAGTAAAAATGAAAGGAAACTGATGACATTTGGAGACGTGATAAATCAGACCACGACTGACCCTGCAAGCATTACATCAGAGCTGCAAGGCTGCAGAGACCCTTCTGAGCTGCTTAGCTTTCCACATTTCTCAGACACTCTCTTCCTGTGGGACATCTTGACCAACTTAGACTCCAGAACTGAGAAAAGAACCAAGACATTGTTTATTAGTTCATCTGAAATGTACAATCTTATGAACAATTTAGTCAGTTTTTGTTGGGATTTTCTTTTTCTGATAGGTTGAAGTTCTTGAAAACAGATTTTTATTTGTCCAGAAATAAGTAGCTGCATGACCATTTGTCATATAATTCCACAATTTGACATTTCATATATAAATTCTCTTAAAGGGAACACATCAATTTCAAAAAAACTCTCGCTTTCCAATAAAACGTTTTGGTGCTGGGATGAGGTTGTTTTCATAGCCGAATCAAAATTGGTTTATTTGTAAAACTGCAGTGAAAACACTTTTTACATCACAAGAGTCACATGATTAACCATCAGATGTTGCCACTGATGCAAACCGCGAAGAAGAAGATTACAGGAAGTGGTAGGAGAATGATGGCGTGGCATGATTTTTAATAACTTACCACACGAACAAACTTATTTATATGATTTTAATAGCATTTCTTAGTTAATGGAAACAGTTTTTTAGCTTAACACTGACAAAATTTAGTTAATGAGTGACATTTCTGAAGCTCGAAATTGAGCAAAAATCAGAACGTGTGGATAAAACTTTTCCATGGAGATGGGGAAAATATTGCACATCATTAAAGCTCAAAATGAGAGGTTTGTGTGATAAAGAGGTGTCTGAAACCCAATTACAGAAGGATTTATTCATTCAGCAACAGGGGGAGGCGAGAAGAAGGAAACGTGTGGGGAGTTTTCAACATTGAGCGATTCCAAGGCCTAAGAAAAATTTGAGAAAACAAAAGTCAAATTTGAAAAAAAGAAGCTTTTCATTCAGTTTTCTTCATCACCAGTCCTTAAAACAAATTTTTTTTTTTTTCTACAGAGAGAGGAGGAGATGAAGGGGAGCATGGGAGGGGGTTGGAGGGATGGATGGGGGTAGTTGATTTTTCTCTCTTCTCTGCTATTTTCCTTTTCTCTTTTTTCAACAGATGTAAAAATGATTGAAATCCCAGCAGGCCTCATTACCACGGCTCTCCGGAGAGCCGGCGCCGGGGCTTAAGGTCTTCAAGTAACGATTGAAACATGATTTGTATTAAAGCCAACAATCTTCCTCGCCAGAGCATCAAATTAGCGAGAACCTCTGGTGAAGAAAGGAAGAGATATCACCAATGTGTAATTGTCTCTGATGCCCTGAGCCCTGGATAACGCTGCAAGCTGAAATGGTCTCATGGAAAGCCTACAGACAGCCCTGTTGTAGCTTACAACTGACATTCCTGTATCCATACCACTGAATTACACCATTAAAGAACAGCTTGAGAGACCAGATGGTTTCCTTTGCATTGTTTTTATCTTTTCAGGGTCTGTCATAGTTTAAGACACCCGCTGAAGCTGATGAAGAAAGGTTGTTTTCTGCGGAACAGCTCAGCGAACACGCTGGGAGTCTTTGATGCCCGGGATCACAATTCCCTCAGGAAGCTGCAGAGTGGCGTCTGTGTTTGAATAATCAAGGCTTTGTTTTTCCTGTTTGTTAATGGGCAGGATTTAGCCTTACAAATCCCAGGCCTTTGCCTCTGAGTGTGTTGGTTCAGACACAACCTTGCGCCTTCGGTGGTTGGAAACCTCCAATTCAGACGTTCAGTTGAGCCTTAAAGAGTTACTCATCCAGATATAATGCCGGGTTTTTGCTACTCGGCTGGTTTTATTTTCTGACATCTTAACCTCTCAGGACTGGTTTTCTACAGAACTGGAAACACACCTGTACTCCGTTAGTCTGCACCATTAGAAAATAGGTCAAACCAAGCAACAGAAGAAACATTGAAACATGTGTCTACTGGCTCAGTAGTGTTAGCTTTAAACTGTAATATAATATATCACAAAATACTCTGGCTATTATGTAAATCAAAGTTACAACAGGAATGTTTAAATCATTATGGACAGCTGTAAGGAGAGAAAATAAATTAGAGATATGTTGTTAGTAGATACAGTCTTTACCACTTTGTCACACGAATGTAAAATCTGATTCAAGGGAAAACATTAATAATGTATTTTTTGTAATAAAATCGAATTGTTAAAAAAGTCAGGTAATATGTGCTGTTTATGACATTTTTTCTCTGTTTTGATCGTTTTCTGCCTGATTTGCAGAATATTTTCTCAAATTTAAGATGGAAAATTATTTATTTACATTCACTTGCAAATCTGTGTATTTTGAAATCGCCCAATTAGCTCAAGTTTCTATGAAAATGGAATACATGTCATTGCATACACCTATACAGAAATGTATACTCAGATACTCAAGGATCTTCTAATCGATGCACATCAATACAAGCAGCTTTGCCCTCAAAGATAGCAATCAAACTTCTGAAACTCGAAGGTGTAACCTTGTCAAGCTCGGTTTTGGGTTTATAGATATTTATCTACAGAGGGAAATTTATAACTCAGGAGATTCTCCATTCCAATACGGCAGCGGTGGTGCCTGCCGAGCTTGGAAGCAATCCAATGTTCATGAAAAAAAGGAGCAACAGGGAAACAGGTGGAAGAAAAAAAGTTTTATACAGAAGGGTGCAGAAGGTGGGAAAGCATTGAAAGGTGATAGAACGATAAAGGAAGAAGAAAGCTGATGTAATAACCTTGAGGTAGAATCTACTGAGAAAAGCCAACAAGAAGTTTAACGCTCGCTAAGGGAAAACTTTCTCACACTCCCTGCTTCTGTTCCTCAGCGTCCTCAGGATTTCTCTTCATTACTTGAAAAAATCTCTAAAGTTTCATCTCCTCTGATTGTCCCAATCTGTCACCCTTCTATTGGTCATTTATAAAATGGTTTCCGTTTCACTTCCAGCTCTACCCTTTGCCAAACTTTTTAATTTCCTCCCTTAAAAATAGCTCACATTTCCCCTTTGCTTTTCCTCCTCATCTCCTCCTTGGGTCTGACCTGAGGTCAGCCGACGATTCCGTCGAGAAACGAGGAGTGAGGGAAGAAAAGAAAAGCAGTTCTCTTCGTCACTCGTTCCTCGTGCCTCCTCTTCTTCCTCCTCCTCGTTCTTCTGTGTTTGTCTGTATGAATGAAAACCTTTGAAGGGGGAGAAAAGGAGCCGTTATCGATCGGGCCCTGTGAAAGATTCAGGCTGAGCAGCCGGACCCCCGCTGCATTGTGAGCACACCTCCCACCTCTATCACTCCGGCAAATCGATAGCTCCCAGCTCAGAGCGGGAATCCGAGTGAATTTGGTGTGAAGGGCTCGAGGAGGAAGAGATGAAAAAGGGAGGAGGAAGCAGAGGAGTAAGAAAGGGTGAGGATGGTTTCAGTGATGAGCAGAATGATGAGAGGCTGACTGACAGACTGAAGTTTTCCATGGTTTAATGATGACAAGATGATTTTTTAATAAAAACTTTTTAGACATATTTGATCTAATCTTCCTATCAAACAGAGCGAGCGCTACAGCAGAGGAAGTAGCAAATATCTTACAGTTAGAGACCTGCGACAAACACAGACAAACATATCAAGAAAAATTGTATTATAAAAAACACAAAATTGTAATATTATTTTTCAGTAAGTAACCAGGAGTACCAATGTAATTGGTAGTCTTGGTGACTATGGTGGCAGTTCTCTTCCGATTAGCAACAAGCTCCTCATATGTAATCAAGGGCTGAAGGGACGTTTAGGTTGACATAAGATCGACCGAAAAGAGACCAAAAAGAAGTTAGCTATTTCTTCTTTTTTAATAATCACAGTAACAGCTTCTCAGCAAGCTTCCAGGTGACAGTCTTATTCTCCATTCCAGCCTCTGTCTCTTTCTTTGGAAAGAGACAAAGAGACATTGGCCAGGCTCATGGTGATGAAAAAGTTATGATCAGTGGCATCTGGAAGTGACTGATGGATTGATTAAACACATTTACCAAATTTACTAAATCAGAAGGGGATCTAAATGTATTCACTAACTGTATGGTGTAGTTTGTAGTGAAAATGTTGCTGTACACAGAAAAAAGACAAAATTAACTCACAGGTAACGTTTTAGAAAGATACAGGAGCTTGTTCTATTTCAATAATTCTATAATATTGATGAAAGAGTGCTAGTTCCACTGGAAGATTGTTTTATTTTTAACATGGGAAAAATGTCCTGTTATAATTTAAACATTCTAGAACTAGCACTTTCTAAATTTAATATTAAGTAATTAATTGCTTAAAACAAGTCCTTATATTTTGCTGAAATTATACTTTTAAGTTTTGTCTTATTTCAAGTGTACAAAGATGTTTGCATTAGAAAGTAGACCAAAATACACTTGTGTGTTTTTGCAGTGTTTCCTTTTGAAAAATCTTTTATTAAGCATACCCGCATGATGTCTTCTCACATCATTCTGTTTAATTTAAAGACAGACACTCACTTTAAGAGCCTAATTATTGCAATGAAACAGTAATAATCTTTGTTGTTCTTTGCAGAAAGATGTGTTAAAGCACCAGACTCTGAAGGGTGAGATCATGTGTGGGGGTGTGTGTGTGTGTGTGTTGATGATGCCTTGATCAAGCCTCAATCTAGGGAATAAAAGCCACACACACACGCACAGAGACACATACACACACGTCCCACTTTGGCCTGATGTATGCAAACAGCATTTCTTCATGGCAAACAGCTTTCTCCCCTACTGTGAGAAATGAGAAGACGGAGAGAAAAGACTGACAGAAAGAGAAGAGAGCCAAAGAATGAGGAGAAGAGAAAGGAAGAAGAAGGGTGTCATCTGGTCCAGCTGTTACTTCGGCCTCAATCAGGCAGAAACATGTTAGAAAGCGAAATGTTTCCACCACATAGATGAAGCTGTGTGGGATCAGTAAAAGTAGGTGCAGAACTTGTTAACTGACAGATGTTTGATTTGGGGTTCAGATCCTCGTTGCAGTGGAATAATTTTGCACCAGCGATAAGTAAATTACACAAACGTGTTCCACAGAAACGTTACAGTAAGAGCATCTTCTCCCAACCATTCCACCAACTGTTATTTATGAAACCTCTTCAGACAAATGGATTACTGCAAAGTTATTGACTCTGTTTGCTGAAGATTTCCCAGTAATCAATGTTAATTTACTGACCAACCATAACTGGATTGTAACTATATGATTGTCTTGGATGAACTGGATGATTTGAATTTAATTCAGACTGATGTCAATTCCATAAAATGGGACTGGTTAGTGTTGTAAAGTACCTTGAGATGACGTTTGTGGTGGATCAACTTAAATTAAGTTTGAATTAAGCTTAAAATACAAAAGATGGGAGTCAATCTGAGAAATAAAATAATAGAAATGACAGGTGTGGAGATGAATTTATTGAAAAGAGCAACAATGGAAATCAAAAAAGCTAACAGAGAAGAGGAGATCGCAGGAAAGGGAAAAAATGTTAAAATAAGGAATACAAAAGAAGAGAAAAAGTGATGGGGGACAGAAATAAAGAAATTTAATTTTCAGCTAGCGAGCAATCCAGGAGCAGGGTTAAAATTCTTTCAGATCAGGTACACATAATAGGCTTCGTTAATATTCATAGTTTCCTCAGGTACAGCGAAGGTTAAATTTTACTTACTTTTCAACTCTCATTACTAATACATGATGGCAATAAGAATATTCAAAGCGGACGGGTGACCAAAGGTTGATGAGAACCTTACCTTTCCTCTGACATTTAAACACATTACCATTTCAGGGCCCCTTCCTCTCAATCGGGCCCACCAGAATAAATTGCCGGCTAATCACAAGTCATCCTGCCTGAATGGTGATATTCCAGGAAAAGTCCACCCCTCCATTAAAACCTGACTCTCATTACGAGCAAAAAGACTGGTGGTGTCTGTCCAGGTGAAAACTTCTATCTATCTATCTATCTATCTATCTATCTATCTATCTATCTATCTATCTATCTATCTATCTATCTATCTATCTA
>CAEFZY010072489.1:0-13398 GCA_903066815.1 Brachyrhaphis roseni | reverse complement strand
AAGCTCTCACAATATATAGGACTCTCCCACAATGTGGTCACTCCCTGGCTCAGAGCCAGTTGAACAGGTTTAATGCAGTCATGTAACCTCAGGGTGTACAGGATGCAACCTCATCCTCACTGAAAGGTCAGTTAATTGTTTAGATAATAAACATCTTCTTGCTCAAAATATGGAAGTTTCCAAAAGTCAGGTTTACTAATGAAACAATTTCGCATAACAAAAACATTGTCAGACCTTGTTCATGCACGTACTCTCAGCTTATGACATTCAATGGAGAAACTTGTTAAACCTTAGGGCTTATTCCATCTTACTATTTTTACCTAAACTATCTGTTGTTATCTGTTAACAAACTCTGGCGCCTTGCTTTTGTACGTGTGGTGAAGCATTAGTCCACTCATCAGTCTATTGCGACTACTGCAGGGAGAGGTCAACAGAAAACCTATTTAACTGTTTCTGCAGAGACTCTCTCTGGTCTACATACTCTAATAGACTAACCAATACTAATGTGGTTAAATGAGTAAAAGAAAATTGTTAAAAGAAATAATAACACAATTTTTACTTCACACCATGTCCCTCTTCATAGAGCTCCACCCAACACCTGTTTTCCAACGTGAGCATATTATAACATTCACATATTCCACATTGACATCTTGTTTGGATCCTATGCCACATTGTCTCCTTGTGCCTCTGGAATCTCCCTTGTGCCTTCAAGAAAACTGAATCCATAGATAAACGTGTTTTTCAAACTCAATGTTTTTTGTACTGTGACCCGTTCCAGGTCATTCCAAAAAGTCCATTTGTGTGTCCAGACTCTACTTCACTCATAGCACGATGGTCTCAGCTTTTGTGTGATTCTGAGATATAAAGACATAAACTGTTTTCAAACACTACAAAGTCAATGGTAAAACTGCCAAAAAGAGGTGAACAGAATAACTAATCTGTTGCAGCTAAGAGCCAAGCAGGCCCATGGAGTCAATGAGAATGTGAAACACACAGACTACCTTAAATTAATTAAAGAGGAAAACATGGTAAACAGAGGACATACTAACATGGACGAGAAAGTCAGTAGATGGGAAAACTAATATTAAAGTTATGAACCTGATAAACCAAAACAAAGATGACTAGAAAAAAGAACTAAGAATTTACAGTATACAAATAATACAAAATTAGGAAATGTCCTAAAAATCCCCTAAATACTGTGACACTCAGTGTTGTTGACCAGATATAGAGGATGTAAAAAGATGGGTACACCACAAGAAACTGAGAGGGTGAAGCAAAAGATGAGTCAAAAAGTCTCTGTGGGCAGGATTTCCTCTACCAGAGGAGGACAACGTTATAATCTGCCAGCAAGGTGCCTGCTGCCTAGTGCCATCTCTGGAAGGTAAGCTATATTGTCTCCACCAAACTCTTGATTTTATTTACCAGCAAAAAATAGCTTAGCTATAGATTTAGTTTTGGAAGCTGTTACTCTGTGTGTCTGTTTTAAATTAAGGGTTTTTATCAAAAAGAGCTGTGAGCAAGTATCAAATATGTAACCTGTCAGTTTCATTTTACAATTGGTCTTGATGGTGTGACACAATAAGAAGAATTAAAAAATACGCTCTTAGATCAAAATAACCAAGATGTGTTATGTTTCCACTGTTCAATCTATTCAGCTCTTTTTAGTGTTTAATTAGCAGCACCAATAATGAAAACATGTAAGGAACAGACAGCAGGGGTGACACTGGATCCAGCACAAACTGATAACCAGAATAATTTGTTGTCTGAAACAAGTCTTTAACATAACAGATTGGTTGTGTCAGCTACCACTGAAGTTTCTGTTGTTGATATAGGTTACTCTGTGTTTAAGCATCAATAAACATATAATCTCTCTGATTCACTCTTCCTTCCATTCAAGTGTTCCATTCCAGTAAATTGTGACCTTTCGACGTAGATCACACACAGCAGCCATGGTGGCATGTGGGCTCAGACCATTGTTCCTCGTCGCTGTCATCCTCCTCCTCCTCGCCTCTCTCCCACTGCTGCTTTATCACAACTTGGTCATCCAGATGCAGTACCCTGCACCTGCTTCTCAGAGGAATCTCAGCGTCTTGCTGTGGCACTGGCCATTCGGACGGTCCTACAGTCTCAGTGGGAACAAATGTCTGGAGATGTACGGCATTGGCCACTGTTTCCTCACTGATGACAGATCTGCCTACCCAACTGCAGATGTGGTTGTATTCCACCACCAGGAGTTAAGCAACGCTGCATCGGCTCTGCCAATGCACGTGCTTCGGCCAACGGGACAGGGCTGGGTGTGGCTATCCATGGAGCCTCCAGTCAACAATGCCAATGTCAAGCGGCTTAATGGTGTCTTTAATTGGACGATGAGCTACCGACGGGACGCGGATGTTACCATTCCTTATGGAGAGACCCTTCCAGGAGCTGGAATGCAAGGTTTTCAAAATGCTTTAAAGCGTTCCTGCTTCGCAAGCTGGGTGGTTAGCAAATCCAAGCCCAACCAGACCCGTGTTTATGTTTACCAAAGTCTACAGAAGTACATCCCCATCCAGGTGTACGGAAAGTGGAAGAAGAAGCCTCTCCCACATGATAGGTTGCTGCCCACCATCTCTAAATGTCTGTTCTACTTGTCTTTTGAAAACTCAGAGGCAAAAGATTATATCAGTGAAAAGCTGTGGAGGAATGCATTCCAAGCAGGGACCATTCCAGTAGTTCTTGGCCCTGGCAGGCCCACCTATGAGGAAGTGGCTCCGCCTCATTCCTTCATCCATGTAGCTGATTTTAAGAGTGTAGTAGAACTGGCTGCTTACCTGAATCATGTGGCTGCAGACAAGAAAGCCTATGAGGAGTACTTCAAGTGGCACAAGACGCACAGGATTAAAACTTACACCGACTGGAGAGAAAGACTCTGTCAGATCTGCCTTAAGTACCCCAGTTTACCAACCAGGAAGGTTTACCAGGACCTGGATGGCTGGGTTAACAGATGATACTCCTAACACTGCTGGCTGACTGCAGGAAGATGCAAACATCATGTTCCTTTGGTCAGACATGAAGGTCCTATAAACAGTAAGAAATTTCATCACATCTTAATGGTTGACTGAGCTAGATGTGTAAATATGCAGAAGTGAGAAAATGTTTAAAGAAAAATATTTACCCACACAGACATGTTTCCAAAATGGAATTAATGACCCAGAAAAAAATAGTTGAAATATTTTTTCCAATTTCTTTGTCACCATCCTTGTTTTCACTGGATGCAAAACATGCCGATTAAAGTCCAAGCAATAACACGACTTACTAATTACGTGTTTCTGTTTCCACTGCCACCCGTCGCCTCCCCCGTCGCACGAGGCACTCTGAGACAGTGCGCATTGTTTGTCTCAGAGCGGGATAAGATATCTGTCTAATCGCAGGTAATAAATTTTCCTACATAAATTATAGCAAGAACAGTCATGGTTCGCTCCCTTTGCCTGATTATTTCTTGCTTATTCCTCCTTGGACAGTATTCATAGTTGACTGTTTACCATTAGTGCTTTGTCATGATTGCTATGTTTAGTGGTGCAGACAGTGGTGGTTTCTGACATAGGCGATATGAGCAACTACCCAGGGCGTTATCTTGTTAGGGGTGACATGAGACCTCTGCAGACTGTGACTAAGAGACGGAAGCAAAGAAGAACAATGAAGAGTTTGAATTGATAATTCTAATTTATTTCAGATTTAAGCATTTAATATCTAGGTATTTTTAGGAGAATGTGGATCTTTCAGATCAATTTGAGAAGCAGTTTTTATCATATTTCACATGTTATTACGTTGTGATGTTGTGTAGAGCGGGGCGCTGGACTTGGTTTCGGACCCTAAAAGTCTTGGTCTTGCCTTGGTCTCGGGTTAGGTGGTCTTAACTACAATACTGCCTGCTCCCTCTTTTGTCCTTGTCTGATATCAGCCTGTGTCTACCTAGTTCCTGTGTCGTGCCTCTCCAGTTTCTACCAGTGTCTGAGCTCCTTGCCTTTTTGCTCTTCAGTGGTGCCTGGACTTTGTGAACTTCATTAATCACCAATAAAACAAATTTTCCCCGCAACCTGGGTCCACTGTCTCATTCTTACCAGAATTCATGACATAGTCCTTGCAAAAGAATACATTATGTGAAGCTCTTAGGTCTATTTGGATCAGATTGTACTCTTAACAGTTTCACCCAAAAATTGGGCAACTACTGTAAGTGACATTATTAATGCTGTGAATAACAGATTTGTCACTCTACACTGTCTATTTTAGTTAGACTTTTAAGCAAAATGAAAATTTCTGTAGAGCAAGCTATATTACATGCAAGGCGCCAGGCGAAAAGCTCACAGATCAGTGAGTCAACCCACACAGAATGAGCAAATAAAGAATTTAAAATAGATAGGTCTGTAAAAACATCGAAACTCTTTAAATCTCGTTTGTACACACTTTCATATAAACCAGCTATTACCATAGTTTGGACACTTATCAAATTACAATCTGGAGAAGTCACCATTGCTGTACAGGCCAACTTCAATTCGTTCAGCAAAGTCGCAGAAAAAGCTGAAAGCTGAGTTTCACCAGTTAAATGCCTTCTTAACAATGACCAACCACTTTGATGTTTTTCAGTCTGATTTTCATGCTCACCACAGTACTGAGCCTGGCCTACTCAAAGTGTTCAATGATGTCCACATAAACACAAACTGTTGAAGAACAGTAGTGGTTTTGTGTGAACCTCAGGGCAGCTTTTGAAATTGAAATGACTGGAGAGTTGGGTCAGACTCTCTGGTCCAGCATTCAACTGTTTGAATCACTTTCTGTCAAAAAGTAATTTCTGCTGGGAACTGGGGGTTTGGGTCTTTGTGGGGAGTCCCTTTTGTTTGCGGCTTCCTTCATCATCCACTAGATGGTGCCAAGAGGCTGCTCATCCCTGGGGGCATGCTGGCTGTCTGGATTCAGCACAACAATAATCAATCTACTTCGTCATCTAGGAGTATATGAGAAGCGGCCTGCGAGCACTTCAGTGCCTTAGTGTTTGCCTGTTACAGTACTCTGTGCCCCTCTGAGTCTAGTCTAGTCCAGTCTAGACTTTTCAATGATTATCTCTTGTAACACCTGTTGTTTTCCTCTGAGGTGTTTCCTCGTGGCACCTTGGATTTTACCCATTGTGTAGCCCAGCGTTTCTCAATTCCGGTCCTCAGGCCCCCTGCCCTGCATGTTTTAGGTGTTTCCCTTCTGCCGCACACATGAATTGAATCTTTGGATGATTAACATGCTTCGGCAGTACTTGGTGGCTGCAGAAGACGTCATGTAATCATTTGAATCAGCTGTTCTGGTATGGAGGTACATCTAAAACATGCAGAGCAGGGGGGCCTGAAGACTGTAACTGAGAAGCTCTGGTGTAGCCAGAGTTCCTTGCATTCTGGTTTCCTCTCATGATTCCGTGGATCTTAACCACTGGTTCCCCGAGTCCATCTCTGACAGTTCTTTGTGTCATGGCTGGCTATCGGACCGCTCCTCCTCACAAGAAATTACCTGTCCGCAAGCTTTGTCCATCAATTTCCAAAGAACACTTTGTCAAGACCAAACACCAAAACCTGGATCATCTCAAGAACTCCCTGCAAAGAGACCAAATTCCCAGAGACCACAGCACTTCTTCCCCTGGCGGAAACTCATCTTCCAACCAAGTTCGATCATTCTATTTCTCAGAATCCGATCAGTCTGGTTTACCATCAACTTACCTGTTCTCTCCAACTAACCTCAGTGTTCTGACGACCCCAGCTTCCCACCCATAGGACAAGAACCACAAATCTCGCAATTCATCTTTGTTCAAAATAAGCTTTATCTGATTTCTTAGTCTTGTGTTTGTGCTCTGTATATGGGTCAAAAGATTTGAACCCAACACGACAAATTCTTATTGGAGTGGACAGAAATCACATGTAGGATACTCCAGGCTTCATCATGTGGTTCCTCCTGTTTAATATTTAAATGTAGTCAATACAATACACCAGGAGACTACAAACCAATTCCAATGGCTGAGCAAATGATTAGAACAAATCAATATGTTTGGTGATGGACTCTGACTTGAACCTTCTGAGCCACATAAAGATGTTTACAAAATCAACCTTCTGTAACCTAAAGTCCTTCCACAGGAGACCTGCGCAGAAGTCTACAACACTTGCATATTATAAATTAGAGTTAGATTATTTTGCAGCATCAGCTTATACACCGTTCAAGGTAGTGCAATAAAACAAAACATGCGGTTCAAGACTTGGATTAAACCAGCAATGCAGCTATTTTTGCTTTTCGACAGTATGACACAGAATCCTCCTCATAGCTCATGAAATATGCATAAAGCAGGCAAAGAGTTCAGCTCCCTGATTTCCATCCAACCTGTTTCGTCAGATAATCAGGCCTCCAAGTGCTGCCTGCTAATTTACAGATTTCCTTCAGTTACTGTGAAGCTGTTGAATAACCTTCCTACTGGCTTTCAGCTCAGCTTAGCTGTTCTCAAAAAAGTCAACTAGTTATCTGCTCCTCCAGGCCCCTCCATAACATATGCATCAGTCCCTGAGTTATAGTATTGCCCTTTAGTTACTTCATATAATGACAGTATTTAATTTGATCATAACAATTTGAGAATCTGTGTGGTACGTTAGATTTACCAAGGTGTGAGTAGTCAGTTTCTAGGTTTTATGTGAATTTTTGGGTTTTGTCACCTGTTATTAGTCAGTTCCAAGTTATCTCCCTGAAAAATGAACCAGATGAACCAGCTGTGTTCCACTTTTAAATCTGCGCTCGTTGCAGTACCTCAGCTAAACAGAATCCAACCTTTGTTCACACATTTACTTAAGGTTTCCCTCAAAATGTTTGCTTTTTAAAAAGCTCATTGGCTTTTTTTTTTTTTTTACTTGAGAGAAATTTTACCTTATGATAAGAGTATAACTACACCATCTCAGCCATTCCTATGAAATTTTGCAGTAAGTAGCTGAATATTTTTGTTCTCGGGCATATGCACTGAAGCTGCATGAACTCTAACGCAAGCCAATATTTTTTTTTTCCATGCCAAGTTTAAAATATGGTTTGCAGAAAAATGACGAAAAAGCCAAAGCAAATGAAGACCTACCTAAACTGTACTACATATAATTGTCTTTGTTCATATATTTCATAGCTTTGACAGTTTTGTATGATTTGTCGGCATGTTTTTAAGGGCTGGTTCAGGATACTTTGAAGTGGTACCATCAGTAGTAGTTCCCTCTCCTAATAGATGTGTCCTATAGCTGTTTGCTTGTTGGAAATGAACAAATTCTTAGTGGTTTAAACTGACAGACTGTGTGAGACTGCAGACAATGCATCTGCTAACATAGATATATTAATAATTATGGCATTTCCACCATTATTACATATTCTTATGCACTTCTGTAAAGATTTCCCTTCTGTTCATCATATGCTGCATTCTGGTCACTGTCTACAATAATAAACACACGAACTTCCACACATTTCCATGTAGGGTCAGCAAAATCCCATCCTATAAGAATACAATATTTGTTGGTACGTTTAATGTGTGTTGTACAACAGAATATAATATTAATACCCCCCAAATTCCCTCATCATTTTTTTCCTTGGTTTCTTCTTGAACTCACTGAGAGGTGGGACCAGACTAGACTGGTAATCCAGATCATCTCAGCGGTCTTCATGCATTAAAAACATACATCCACCCCGTGTATGGAGGGTGTATGTGATTTATTTTTCCCTTTACATATAACTAAACTGTTTCCTAGACACAGAGTTCAAAAGGAGATTCATATCTGTTTCTTACAAAAAATGAAAGGACAAAAGCAGTTTATACTTAAGCTCTTATAAATATTTATTTATTTTATTACAGCTTTGATATATGCACATGCAAGCTAAACATACGGAGAACATATAAAGAGACCAAAGACAGTTTGTATTGTTCTAAAGCTCCTTTACAGAATTGTTAATCCAGAAGAGAACAACCTAAAGAAAAATCAGCAGGGATTTGTGTTTTGCTTTCAGAAGAGGGGAAAAAAAGAACATAAAAATAAATATGCAACATGACAATTTGATCTTTGCTTTGCATGCCCCATGAACTGTCCGTTTTGCTCCACAAGCTCTGTCAATCTGTATAAACCACATGTTGCTGGAGGAGTTTGTGTATTTGACGAGGTCCTTCACATCTTCACTGATGATGAGACAGAGCCAAGGCTTCATCTCCAGATTCCTGCCTCAAAGTGTCTCTGTTGCCCATCCTGGCTGAGCTCTGTTCCGGAGCAGATGCAAAGAGGCAGGCAGGAACCTCCAGACTCAGACATGTGAGCCTGTGGAGCAGAGGAACTCGTCTTTAGCAAAGGAAAGGCAGAGAACATCGATCTGAGGTCGGGGAGTGATGTGGGGGGAATAACAGTGCTCATAGCAGCTGTACAAAACACAGTTCTATTCAAACATATTACTGAAACAAGACAGCTATATTAAATATATCTACCGTAAATGTCTCAGCACTAGAAGTGTTTAATGAATATTCATTCAGTTGTCAGATTGCTGACTCCACAAAGCAACAGTCAGAAAAAATCCCAACATGTTTTTGTGTCGATTCAGTTTGGTCATGCTTTGATTGTTAGCTGTATTGGGGTCATCAACCCAAACACCTCTCTGCAGAGCAAGAGGGAACCTGAATGCTCTGTGGTTTTCTCTGAAAACAGAGAAAATCTAAACAACTGCAAAAAAAGAATTTTGATTTTCAACTTCATGTTAGGTTTCAACTTTGTTCCTCCTGCAGCCGTGATGAACATGTTTCTGGGGTCACTAATACTTTAATCTGGGCAGTTTAAACTCAGCTTTTAAAATTAACTTCTGTATTTAAAAATGGTGGCAGTAGGAATAGTCACACTTTGAAAAGCTTTTCTCAGTGAGGACTCAGCAGGATGAAGACATCTGTGTTTTTACTAGAGATGCACTGCAACATCGGCCTGAGAGATACGGCTGTTAGCAGCTAGCCAGGCTAAGTACTCCAACTAGTCACTGTTCAAAGATAATAAAGACAATCAGACATTAAATCTCTTTTTACAGCAATTTCTCCTTCGCACTTATAGCCTGATGCAGCCTCTGCTCTGAATTGCTCACAGCAGGTACGGTGGGCCAAAAGGGCCATAATTCAGTGGCCAAAAAGGTTCTTAAAAAATAGTTAATATATGTGACCATTTAAATAAAACATATTTGCACACATAAAAAATCTAATCATCTAACATTTTAATAATTTAATAAAAGAATTATGAAATAACATAATTAGAATTTCAATTATTTTTATGGTAAAAGTAAAATGAATTATTTTAGAGTTTCTAAGAGGATACAGCACACCATGTATTTACGTATTAATGTATTTGTCATCCTGACCCATTAAAGTCAATCAGTTGGTGATTGGTCAGAAGTTAAATCAAAGAGCTGTAGTTGAAATCATTTCATGACAGCCTGTAGTAAATCTGTAACTAGGGATGAAATGCAGTGATCAAATGACTGAAAGTTTTTGTATTTAATAACTTAGAAATGCACTATATGCATTTTAATGCAGTATAATTTAGTGTATGTAATTAGTTTTATTTTAACCAACACAAATACAATATTAATTTGAATTTATTGGTTGGATGGTGGAAGTTTTGGTCGAATATTGCCAGAAAGACTAAAGAATGCATGTTTTAATGCAGTTTGTATATATTTTTATAGTTTTTAAAGAAAAATCAGAGCTGTTTATTTTATAAAAAAAATGGCCCCAAGAATCTGATTGATGCACCATTCAGATTTCCCACAAAAAACCGCCCCCATCTTGAAGTAAAAAACTAGAAATATCCTGGGTATGTGTTTGGACTCTGGTGGCTTGTACTCAAGTGGCCCGGCTCCTATCACCTGTTTAGTCTATGAAAATAAAGAAAGCAGCAGCAGAGTTTGTCCCAGCATTCTAGCAGTGACAGACCAATCTGTCCTGTTACATCACTAAACCATGAGGACAAGCCATGGTAGTCAATACCTTATGTACAGGATGGACTCTCTGGTTCAGAGCTCCGATTGAGACGTTTTCAAATGACCTTGAAATCGTTTTCATACATTTTATGTAGAGGATAAACATTAGCAGCAAGTTTGAGGTACCAACTTGGAAAAAAACTAGAAATGCATACTGACTGATTTGTCACATGGATGATACAGTGGATGTTCTCAGCCACTGTGCTAGGCTGAGAACAGTGGCTACATAACATTCTGATACAGGTGAGGATGCTGCATGGAGGCACACTCAAACATTAAAAACGCTCCTTTTTAAAATTAAAGCAAAACCTCATAGTAAAACCACAAATTGTGGTTAAAATTCGGGGAAGAAAAGAACATTTACTGATGAATCAAAATCGACAGCCAGAAATCAACTCGGAGTAATGCTGCCATTGTGGCTTCAGCAGGCTCCTGCACTGCACTCTGCTCCAGCTGATCAACACACAGTCAATCCACGTGTTTCCGTCCAGAGCCAACACACACAGACTCACAGCTGAACTGAAGATGAAACAGAACAGAGCAAGGCTGCAGAGCATGAGACTCAGTCAGTCAGCTTCAGTCATGAACACTTCACATGTTCCTCCTCCTCCTCTCCCTTTACAGGGAGACAATCTTGCTCTCCACATGGACTTGGCTGAGTGTAGCAGTGCATGTGGAGTGTGTGTGTGGATGTGAATTCAGGGAGCAGTACACACAGGTGATGCACTTCCAGTGTGATGGTCCGGATTTACTTGTGGAATCTGTGTAGGTAAAGGTTGGCGTCGTCAAACAGCGGGTTCTTCACCTCCATCTCACCTGTCTGAACAACAACACAATTTAATTAACAAGAGACCATGCTTGCTATTTACTGCATGAGTAAATATATTTTACTTTGCTTTTTCAAAAAGTGCAGTTTTGTACTCAATTTATTCAGAGAGTAAAATGCAGTTTATATATATTTAATACCTGATGAAATGAAGTCATCTATTACCAACAACTTCTCGATTTGGCTGTGATAAATATTATTATGGCTGCTTAAAAACAAACAGAGTAGCACACCAGAAAAAAAATCATCTATCGCAATCTTCATCTTCCTCCTGCGCACTAAGACCACTAAAGGTGTCTTCTTTAGTGTGGGAGTTCAACAGCCTCACACAAATTTTCCCAGTCTCTCTTTTGTTGTCATTCTCAATAGATACACTTTTCTCTTAACCATAAAACTGTGCAAATTGAAATTCTGAACATAAATTGGCTTAATGAAACATGCCAACTTCAAACACAAAACTGCCAGGGAAATGCTTTCTTTTAAATATTACATGAGTTACATGATCAACAATCAAATGCTACCACTGAAGCAACCACAAAAAGAAGATGACATAAGGTGGTAGGAGGATTTGTTTTTTTCAAACAATGTGCAGCTGGCTCCACCAGAGCTCATCTGATGACTTGCTGGTCGCCACCATAGTTCATTTTCAACCATCAAAGTCCAGACATAGCACGTTAAATAGTGTGTTTTCTCACTGGCGCCAGCCCAGGACACTCGTAGACGGTGAAATCTCCATCATTCTCCTCATCTGTCGATGCTCCTGTGTCGGGTGGTCTGAGCTCATCCCTGCGTCTGCATAGGTCAAACACCCAGAGTCATTCAACATGTAACAGAGAAAACACAGACCTGACAAGGCCGAGTGGGCAGGGACAGGAACATGAAGAAACAACGAGGCCCAGCAGTTGACTTACTGCTGCAGGGAAAGCATCTGTTGTTTCTGGTGCTGGTAGTGGTACATCTGGGTACTGTGGGCCAGCTTCTGGTCCCCAGGCTAAAATACAGCAGAAAGCCAGATCGTTTGCTGTGAAACTTCAGTCTTTTTATTCCCCTTCCCAAGTCCTACTCACAAAGTTTCCAAAGTTTTGGGTTTCACATGCAGGATAGTCCAACTTCTGAGCTTCCAGAAATGCGTCTCTTACCATTCTGAAACCAGAAATCAAACAATGATGAAACACACTTGGAGCTGACACCCATCTTCTGACACATACAATGATAGCTAAGCATGCAACAAATTAAGATGGCGTATGGAAGTCTTACCTGACACAGCAGATTCCAGACATGACCAATACCAGCAAACACACTGCGATGATCACACCTGTCATAACTGAGAACACATAGCAACAGAAGATGAGAGGGAGGGAATGACCTGCAGGTCTATGACTGTCAGCGGAAGACATGATCTCTGGAAGTTGCAGCCTCCACACTGAAGACCGCAGTGTGGCAGAACCAATAGTCAGTAGTGGATCAGCTCAGGCATAAGACATCAGAGCAGGCAACACTCACAAAGAACATCTTTGATCTGAGAAGCACATGTTGAGCTTGTTAATGTTGTTAAAATGTTTCTTTAAGTCAAGAAGATGGATGTTTATTGGATGTAGGATTGATCCTGCCTGCACTGAGGATTGATAATCAGAAGGATTCTGCCTCTTTGCTCCCCTGCATCCATCCTTCTGCTTGAATTCCAACCACCTGCTGAACCAGGAAGGGGATTTCCTAGCAAAGCTCCTAATGAGAATCAAAACTTCATCTCCCTAAGTGACTGTCATTCTGAGCTCTCCTCAGGATCACAGTCAGTTCTTCCTGGCTAACAGAGACTTACTGAGAAACACTTGGTCATTGGGGGGGTAGGTGGTGATGCGGGGCTCGCCCAGCCGACCAGGGCTGCAGTTGGTAGTGGAAGGTGCACTTGTAGTGCTGAGTGTGATGCTCAGGCTGGTGGGGTGGTCTGTGGGAGATCCTCTGTGTCTGGTAAGCTGCTCTGCCTTCATGTCCTGGGAGGGTGGGGCTGAGACACATGGAGATGAGCTTGGACCAAATCTAGAAGCAACCATGTTGAGGTGCAGAACTAAAGCAGATGAAGACTTTCAGGTACCTGGCATCCTGGACTCGGATCTCTGCTCACTGATGATGCCAGACAGGACGTCAATCTCCTCATCCAGCTCAGGATAAGCCCTCACCTTACCTGCAGAAAAGCAAAGGTTAAAATCAGACCAAAAAATCAGTTAGTGACTGGGATTAGCCCATTTTATGTTTGATTGGCCAAATTGCTGATTGGCCACAAACTAAAAATTAGACCTATTTTAAAATCAGAGAACCCATTAACAGATCGCACTGACAGCACTGTTTGGTTTGGAAGTTGTTACAACAGGAAGAACTTCCAAACCAAACATAATAGTTTATAGTTATAAACCACTATTGATGTGTGGTTTAAAAATTAAGTTTAGCAGACAACAGGAAGTTGAATGGTGACCATCCATCCATCCATCCATCCATCCATCCATCCATCCATCCATCCATCCATCCATCCATCCATCCATCCATCCATC
>CAEFZY010072487.1:0-13068 GCA_903066815.1 Brachyrhaphis roseni | reverse complement strand
TGATATCTTTTATAAATACAGTGTTTTGTGGTCAATATAATTTCACCATTTTATTAATGTGGATTGCCAGTTTGGATAAGGCTTCCTATCAAGCTATAAGAATGATAGGAAACATGATAACAAAATGCCTCAGACCTGCAGCCCAGAGGCGGTTCTAGACACAGGCTATCAGAAGTGGCTCTTTGGCCACTTGTACAAGTTTATGTCAGGGGTGGGGGAACTGGGGGGAATATGTAGCTGCGCCCTTGGAAAAGATAAATGGTTCTATATATGAATTGCACTCTACATTTTTTAAAATGTATTTGAAAATTAAAATAAAAGATAAAACTATGCATCATTTTCCTTCCACTTTACAATTATGTGCTACTTTGTATTAATATGACAGATTAATGAAATACTTACGTTTTTGGTTACATAGAAACGAAATGTGCAAAAAGGTCAAGAGATATGAACACTCTTGCAAGATTATAATAATTAAGTATTTGACTAATTAACGGTGTTGAGATATCAAATTCTTATTTAATATGAAAAATCTCGAGAGAAAAAATATATCAGCAGAGTGATTCCTCTTTTCCTTGCAAAATCTTTGTAGTCCAACGGTCAGAGAGCTCCTCCTCTAGATGCAGAGCAGTCTCGGTATCCGGAAATTAACAGTCTCGTGATGTTAGAGGAGGGCTAGCATAGCATCGGAATGACTGCAGTGCCTTTTCTCAGACTGCTCTTCCAAACATTTACACTGTCAGCTAACAATTTAGCTCCGCTCTAGTCTATAAAACATGAAATTACAGCAGCGTAATGCTGTCGGATTTGTGTATCCCTCCGCTCGGCCGTTAAAGAGATGTCTCCCTCCACCGGACCTAAAGCATCCGCTCTGCTAGCTTCGCTGGAACCAGGGGTCGGATTTATGAGCCGTCAAAGCTAACTGGGCTTATTGATAAGGGCTGCGGTGAAGGAAGTGACTCTGAACTCCTCGAAACAGAGCCGTGAATATGTCGCGGTTTGTCTTGGAAGTGCTGTCGGATTTCAGGGACTACGCTGGAAGCCAGAAGCTGAGTGACTTACTAACTGTTTCTAAAGACGAGCCCAGCAGGATCAAACTGTCAGACGTTCGTGTGAGTCCAGATGGACGTCACATCCATGTCCTTCTCCGCCAGCCTAAGGTCGGTCTCATGACTTTTGACAAGCATGAAAGACCCCAGCTGGCTCTCAACCCGAAGAAGCTGGACGTGTGGTTCAAAGGGGGCGTCTCCATAGTGGATGTATTCTACTTGGATTTCCTTCATAACAAAGGCAAGGGGACAGGAGTTGTTGCGGTGGTTGTTTATGAGAATGGGAGAGCCGAGTTTTGGAAATTCCTGGACTACAAGACTGGCTGGTATCTCCTGCAGACCTCTGATCTGTGCAACAGCCCCCGGGCCAGAGTGGTGTCAGTGTGTGTGTGCTCCAGCCTCCTGGTGTGGTGTGAGGAGCGTCCAGCCTCAGAAAGCTCCCCAGCCCTCAGCTCCACCAGGAACAAACTGAGATACTGCGTCTGCAGGAGGGACTATGAGGTGGAGGATGGAGCCGTGAACCTGGGAGGACTGAAAATCATCCTTCATAATAATCCTAAATTCACCGTCATCAGCTCAGGCAACTACGTGCATCTGCTGCCTGACCTGAAAGCCAAGCTGCAACTGTGCATCTCCAAATTCTTCCTGACGTGGTCCCCTCACCACGACTCCTTCAGCATCAGCACCACATGCAAAAACACCCCGATAAAGAAGCTTTCGGCCAAGGAGTCCGACTTCAGGCGGCTGATTGCAGACTGTTTGGGATATCTGTCAGCTCTCGAGCCGCCTGAAATCTACAGCTTTTCTCCCACAGGCTGCGGAGGCCTGCTGCTGCTCCTCAACACGGGCTGGCTGTACCTCCTGCAGGAGGATGGGATGCTGCGGCGGGTGTACAAGCTGGCGGACAACTTCACGCCTCAAGCAGACACTCACACCAGCCTGTGCTTTTACGTGAACACCGTGGCGCTAATGGTTGGGAAAACGCTGCATCTGATAGAGGTGAACTGTGGCAGAGAGCTGCAAAAGATTGCGTTGAAAAGAGAGGGGTTGTTATACGCAAACCAGGCTGACAGACGGACTCCCTTTCTGCTCTCGGAAACTGGACTTTTCATGCTTGCGGAGAAGGACTCTACGGGAAAAGCTTTGGGCCTTAATCCGGCTGAAAGTAATCAGTCCGGAGCCATCCTGGTTGAAGCCGTCTTTGAGGAGGCGTGTAAGTACTACCAGCAGAGGAGCCTCAGCAGCACACAGCTCACCGTGGAGTCCCTGAAGAAGGGGGGACGGTTCCAGGCTCCCATCTCTCTGGCCTCCATTCTCAGGAACTACCTCAACTCAGGCTTGAGGAGAAAGGAGACAGAGTCGCTGCAAAACGGAGGAGGTGACTATATTGCAGGGCAGGAGAAGTTAATGTGCTCTCTGGAGGGGGAGCTGAAGGCTCTGGTGGCTCTGGAGGAGCTGAAGGGGAGCTTAGTGAGGGGGGGTGTGAAAGAGGTAGAGGCAGTGGGTGGGACGCTGGTGGAGAAAGAAGTGGTGAGGTTGCTGTCGTCCTCCGAACTGGAAGGCGAAGCATTGCTCTACCTGAACTCCATCTTCAGCATGTTCCCCGGCCAGGCGTGGAGCGCTGCTCAGGCTGCGCTGCAACTGCACAACAACGGGGAGGGTTCCCTGTCCAGCAGGGCCGCCCCAGATGTGTGGAAAATGGTCCTCACTCCTTGCCCAAACTCCCTTCCCGCCACGAACGGGCAGTCAAAGCACAGCCCCAGCCTGAAAGGGGATAATAACTGTAAGGTCACGACCTCCCCAGCTGCCCTGCCTGTGTTTGAGCTTCTCTGCCAGTCAGTCGTTCGCTTTCAGCCCGGCTGGCTGCCAAGGTTCCTGCAGCTCTCCCAGCAGCAGCAGAGCTCCGCAGCATTGGGACTCAGCCTGGCTTCCTCCTCTTGGGGTTTCCCCAGTGGGAGAGGCGGGGAAAGCAGGGAGAACAACGTTCCCCTCTACAGACGGGCACTGTGGGTCCTGTCCAGCCTGGATCCGGACACAGAGCAGCGGCAGGACCTGGAGGTGGAGCTGCTGCTTGTCAGCGGGCGGCCCAACGCTATCCTGCAGGCGCTGCGGATCCTCATGGTGAAGCGCCAGTGGGAGCGGGTCACCCAGGTGGCCCAGCAGTTCTGCAAACAGAGCCCCCTGCTCAACAAGGAGATCTTCAACTCCCTGCTATGCGAGGTGTCTCAGCACCGGGAGCTGGACCCCTACCTGGACCTGCTGTGGGCACTGTGCCCCGAGGACTACACCGTTACCACCATCCTCAACCTGGTGCTCAAAAATATTTCCTGCAGCTCTCCGTCCCCCGCTCCATTTGCAGACCCCCACAGCAGCCAGCTGGCCATGGGGCAGCTGAAGCCACTGCTGAGAAAAGTTCTGCAGAGGGAGACAAAGCCCAGCCAGCGGTACGCCGACATCCTCCAGTCGCCATTGTACCCGCCGCCGGCTCTTCCCCGCCAGCCCACCGTTCGGCCAAGCTCCGAACGGTGGGACGCAGACACTCCGTCTCCTCACACAGAGACACAGGAACTGAAATCATCTCCGAACACAAACACTCGACCTGCAGACCCAGGTGGATTTTCTTAAACCCAAACAAACTTAACGGAGAACTAAACATGTCCGAACTGAATGTCAGCATACTTACTTTAGCACAAAGATACAAATAAGTTAAATGTTCATCAGTAAAGTAATTAACTTACACTAGTGAGGTGGCTTCTAGCAGGTTGTCAGAACAAATCTGACAACTGGAAACTCTGAACTGACTACTGAAGACTCAACAAGTGTACGTAATGCAGTGAAAGTTGACCTTTTAGTGTAAATACAGAATCTACAGGGTTATTTATCGCTTAAACCTTAACTGTATGAGAATGAAACTGTTCTCGCACTAGCGTATTTAATATCAGCCTCATTAAAATACAATGGTGACATATAGGTTACTGCAATAAGACAGTACAACTAATTGCTTGATAAGAACCAAAGCCACTAATTCAGACTTGAAGTCTGAAGTCTGGATTATTTTTAAAGCTTCCTGCCTTTCCTGCTGTGTTATCTCCAAAGCCTTTACAGCATCTACTTGATTAACTTTAACCTGTATCAGAAGCTATGCAGTATTTAAAGAGCGGCCCATCTGGGGTTTATTATATTGTCTTTAGTCCTTTTAACTTGAGTGGTGTGCTTCCATACAGCTGGTAATCAACAGAGAGAGCCACCTTTCTGTTCTTGTTTGCTCAAAGTGAGGTAAGACAGGTGGGGTCAAGGTTCTACTGCTGACTTTTAGTTTCACATTCGACAAATTAAACAGGCTTAAACATTAACTCCGCTTTGATTGGCTTGCCCTGACATAACCAAAACATCCAGCAGTCTGTTTCTCCCTTCGGTGTCATCCATTTTCCCTTTCAGGCTCCATCTTGTCCCCTCTAAACCCAACTCACGGGACATTCCAGACTACATTCCCAGTAAAAGTGACTCACATTTTGGACTTTAAATTAAATTTTCAGCACTAATCTTGTTGAGATTCAAGTGTGTGCGCTTGGGTGTGTGGGTGTGTGTGAGAGGGACATGTTTGGACCAAACCAGTCTCCATGTTTCTTGCGTAAGATCTCATACGTTGTCCTTCTTGGAACCACTGTGGAAAATTTTATTATAGAGGATAGGCTTTCTATATTCTTGACTTTGCACTTTTATATCACACCAGTCAGTTTTTATTGTTCTGAGCTCTGGACGTTTCTGTTGAGATTGAGCTTTTCTGATTTAGGATGGGTGAAGAGAGTGTTTTAGTTTAAAAAAAAAAAAAGGATTGTATTTTGTACTAAAATGTGGAAACATTCATAATATTCTTATTTATTTTGATGACTACTAAGCTCTGTGTGGGTGTGGCTCAGTGAAACTCAGACGTCTCTTATACGTGACAATCAGACTTCAAAAAGCTGCGGGACTGTCGGTGCCTTTCAGCTGACAGAGTGGTGTCACATTTCTGCCGCATCTCTGCGGCTCCCTCGTATTCCTGAGGGAGAACTCCCAGCATCCGACCTCTGTATGCTTTCCTTTCCTCCTCGGTTTTCAAATTCACTCAGAAATTCTTGGGATTCGTCACTCCAGTCCGTTGCTCTGGTGTCTTAATTTATGACAGAAACGACGGGCTGATTTCAGATCAGTGTGCTGAACATGAACTGAGACTCTCTGGGAACTCCCTGTCTTCCCCCACACAGGCTGCTCAGACTGCCTGCTTGGATGTTCAATGTTCATTTGCCTTCAACTCTGCCTGTTTATTGCTGCAGTTTATGTTCATTTGTTCTTCATTGTAACTTAGATTTTTTTTTTTTGCCAATGTTTACTGGAGGAGTTTAAAATGTTAAACAAGTTAAAAGTATTTATCAGCATATGTTTCTATGCTATTAAAAGTAAAAATGAGATTTCCTTCTGAATTAAGTGATTTGTTTGTCCAGTCTGTCTGAAGTGGAATGCAAGGTGTTTTTGTTGGCAATGAAAACCATTTTAGCATCTTGAAAAGATTAATTTTCCGCTGTCAGTTTTATTGTCTTCTGCAGGATTTTCTCTGCAGAAGACAGAGCAGAACATGAAACTTTACAGGATTTTTTCAGGATGTAAAAATTATTTTTGTTTTTCCTTCTGACAAGTAAAAACAGTAAAGATTTGAATGAGAGCATTTCAAAATGCTATTCATGTCAAAACAGAAAAAAAGAGTTTCACAGGGCAGCATTCAGATGTAGTGTGATGACTAAGCAGGTTACTACAACATGTGAAATACAGATACTTTAAGAAATTCAAAATATCAAGTAGTTTATTAGTTACTAAATTACAAATTGGATGTTGTATTTAACAATAAATTATACACAGTCATATATTTGCAGTATTATTTTCTAATAAATGTGAATGCTATTGCTTAAAGCTACTGTAAGCCAAAAAATAACATTTTGCATAGTGCCAAAATGAAAAATATACATTCAATTAAACTTTATATTATGGCCTATTATAATCTTGGTGACTCAGATCAAGCCTGATAACGATACACATTTGAAGTATTTCTGGTTTGTTCACCTTTGTTTACATTCTGTCTCAAAGACCAAAGCAGAATTTGTTCACTAAAAACAATAAATAAAGACATTAAGCCCCAGAGTTCTGAATTACTAACTTGAAACCTGACCGTACACTTAAAACGATGACAGAGGTTCTGCCAAATCCACTTACAGCTGCAGTGTTTCCATGTTCAGGGTTTATTTTAGTTACACTTTCAGACTCATGACTGTAAGTGGAGCAAATGTGGGACACTAGGTGCTTCTGTGGGGCTCTCACAGCTAAATGTCAGCTTCCACATGAAGGAGTGAAGATGTAATCGCAGCAGAGGTAGAAAGTATGTGACTAGTTCCTCTTCTCCATTCTAAGAACACAAGAAAGGAGGTTCAGTTATAATAGGCAAGAAAAGAAAAGGTCGGGTGCAAAAAGCTGTAGAAGCCGATACTGCGTCATTGTTTCTTTCTCTTCCACTTGATCTAACATTTGTTCCCCCTCATTGATTTTTCCCAGTATCCTGCGTCTCTTATTACACGGTTTCGGGTCATGCTTGTGCTGTAATGTCATTGATTCACTTGTTCTAATTATAGCTTTCTTTAAACAATAGTGCGTTTCAACAAGGCTCTGGTTCTCTGCTCCCTGGTGCTGCGTCCTCTATCTGTCTTCGAGCTTCTGGATTCCCCTACAGAGCAGCACAAATTGATGCACCGCGAGAGAGATGACTGCGTTACAACCCATTTTCATCACATGTCGAGTCAATGTGCAACAAAGATCCATCAACCTTGAAACTAAAATATTTCAAGGAGCAGGGAGTGATGATGAATTTTAAGCAACTTGGCTGATTTAGACCGCAGATTAGATAGACACGATTCTGCTCCTGCTTTGTTTTTTACCATCATGGATCATTGACTCCAAATTGAGTTTGAGCT
The DNA here is from genome assembly GCA_903066815.1 of Brachyrhaphis roseni. Lineage (NCBI taxonomy): Eukaryota > Metazoa > Chordata > Actinopteri > Cyprinodontiformes > Poeciliidae > Brachyrhaphis > Brachyrhaphis roseni. The sequence goes on along the minus strand of CAEFZY010072487.1, from coordinate 6,020 downwards.
CTTCCTCTGAAGGTCGTTATTGCATTTCCTTGTTGATTGGCAGAGCGTTACTTATGCAAACAAGTTTTGGACGGCGATGACAAATGTGTTGTTGAAAACAGAATACTTTAGAGGGTGACAGCTCTATTAAAGGGTAACATTATGTTCATACTGCTGCAACTTTGGAAACTGTTTTGGTTTGACAACAATTAGTAAAAGCAATGCTGAGAGTTCAAATTTGAACGGTTAAAATTGAGGGTGTGTTTTTTTGAGTGACTTTGGTGTTAATTTTCCTAAATCAAAAGACTAAAACATTTATTTACATAAATATCAAATCATTTTTGTTATGAGTCAAACAAATAACTTCAGGTTTATCCTTTTTTTTAATCACAGAGATTTTGAATGTGGATAAAACATGGCAGAAGTCCACCCATTTTCAAGAAATAAACCTGTCTAGTTAAAATCTGTAAGAAAATCTACATAGAACTGCAAATATTTGTTCTTTTTTTTTTTTTTTTTACATCTTGTCACTTTTTATCTACAGACTTCAATGAATTCCTAGGAAAGTAATCTATTAACAATAGAAAAAGCAAATATAAATGTGCATCTATTACTCTGTTTCCAATAACTGATTTTGTCAATTTGTCTTTGTAATTTGGATCAAGCTCAGTAAGACTCAATAGAGCGTGTCTGTAACTATCGAGTTTTAGGTCTTGTCAATTTACAGGCCATTCTGGAATATGAATACGCTTTGACCTAAACCCTTCTGTTGCGGTTCTGGTTATGTTTAGGGTCATGGTCCTACTGGAAGGTGAACTTCTGCCCTAGTCTTAGTTTTCTTTTGCAGACAGTGTTTGGAAAGTTTAATTTTAGCCTCAGTTCTCCAGAACACTTTCTTCTATGTTTGTAGGAATAACTTATGGTAAAGATATTTTTTCTTTCTTAGCTTTTATCACAAAAACAAAATCCCCAGCAACACTAAAGAAAACACTGCTCTCAGAATGCAAAACGTGACCTGAAGCTGTGAGCCTATAGCCCTGATTTTGAAGTTATGGCTTCTGATTTTCTGAGTGTCACTTTTCTAAATTACAGCAGCAACCAGCAGCTTCATTATGGGCCATTACCTTGTCATATTGGTGCATGATGTGTAGATTGCGAAACATAAAAAAACAAGTTTAGAACAGAAAGGAAACAACATATTGAGCTCTTCCATGGCCGTTATAATAAGAGAGCTGGGGAGAACATCTGTTTTCTGTAACAAGTCATGTTTAATCAAAATTAAAGAATGTCACATTTTTGATGTTGTAGCACATTAATGCAAAGATTATTCACTCTTCTCAATATAGCAGGGGGATAAAAGTTCATGTGCCTTGCAGAAATTACATCTAACCATTTGCACCATGAAAACACTTTTCTGCTTTTTGATCAAGATAGAAAACACCATAATAAAATTTGCACAAGATATGATGAACAAAAGACTCATTGAAGTCTTGATTAGTGTTTTTTTATCACTGTATGGAAAACAGCTGACAGAAATGTTTCAACCCTTTAGAAAAATCACAAACAGTCAAATGGCATAAAGTGCTGCATAACAAAAGGACAGAATTTACTCTGCAGAACAAAGTAGAACAAAAATCAACACCAATCAAACATAACATTACTCAAAAGAAATTACTACTCAAGATAAAAAAAAAAAAGATAATGGCATTGTAAAGTAAGAAAACAGCAGCAATGATATGATTAAAACTGTTTGCAAGTCACCCAGAAAACATTTGTTCCCAACATTAGTGCAAATGATCATAGAAATTCAATCAAAAATAAAATGTGTTTCCCTTTGTCAACAAGCTGCTAAACCACAAGAAATGTCAAAACATTGAACTGTACATCAACATATATACATATGTAATCAACTAGAAACAAGAAATATGCCTGATGAGGCTGATTTCAGCCAGGAAATTGTAAAAATCCTTTGAGGTTCTTGTATATCATCAGAATCCCTCTAGATGGGCTTAAAAGGGGAACATGGGCTGTATGAAATGTACCATACACACTGTGGTCAGGTTTCCCTCTCCACTCTATAGTAAAAACCAAAATTTACAAAATATTCAAGTAAGTATGCTAGTTCTAACTTTTTTGTCAGTTGTTTTACCCAAGTGACAATGTGCCACATCTGTGCTGTGGTGTCCCATGTGCTTCGATTTTCTCAAACACAACATTTGTGCCTGCAGACCTTTAAATCTGGCCCACGTATATGCCGTCCCATCTCAGGTGATTTTCATCTGAGCCCGAGGGATGTGGTTCATAACGATGTGATTTCTGAAGACAGAGAAATTAACAGCAAAGTCAGCCTTATTCAGTCACAAGAATCACCTACACAGTTTTCGCTACTTACTCAAAAACATCAGAGTAGTTCATCCTCCTGTAATACTTTGCTAGCTTCATGGAAAATATAATGCTGGGAATGAAGAACATCAAGCACCAGCCCAGACTGAACCAGAATGCATTCTTAAAAAAAAAAAAAAAAAGACACCATTTAAGAAACTAGAAAATAACAAGTAGTCTCAAGAATAAAAAATTAATTAGGAAGAAGTTTGTTCTCCTCACCAAAGACTCCACTATGTTAACACAAAGGACAGTCTCAAAGGAGTCTACGGCCCTGGCAGCAGGCCCGCAGCGGCCGACCTGCTGGGTGATCTGAGGGAAATTGAACGCGGCTCAAAAACACTTTACAAACACAATGCATTCATTTCTAAGATTGCCAATAAAAGATTTAAAGAGTTTCTTTTACCATAGTCTTGGCCCAGTCTGTATAAGCAGTGAAGTAATCCAGCTGGCAGTTTAAAAACCTCTTACTTTCCTAGAATTCGGGAAAGAATATGGGTTAGACTCCATAAAACTTAGTTGTCCAAAACACGGAAATAATATAAATTCTAATAAAAATCTGTGAGATGGCCCATTTTTTTCAGCGACAGCACTGATTTGACTTTTGCTTGGAAATGAAAAGTACCTTTGGCATTAAATATGACAAATTCAACATGAAGCTCTTCATTTAAAAGTTGCAAAAAATTATTTAAGTAGTAATTTGAAGCGATACACAAATGTTGTTTTTGTGTATTGCCTATCGCTGTAAAGCTTTCAATAAATGGTAATCTGTTCTTAGACTGATGCAGATTTGGTTCCACTTTAGGTCTGAGGTTAATTGAACTATATTACACTTCTGGATATTTGTATCACCATCATATATGATGGCATATTAGTTACACAGTATTTAGTAAATAACTGCCTTTCTGTGCATAACATATGCAATTTGATCTCCAGCTTGGCCAGTCAACTCCAGTTTTAGACATGTTGAAAGATTCTGAGGCATGATCATGTCCAGAAATGTAAACATGTATAAATAATTGTTGCAGTGATGACTCCATAATGATGTCACTAACCACAAAATGCTAGCAGAGGCTATGCCAGACCAGGTGGACGCATTTTCTCATTAATTTATTGAAACGGTTATTTGTCCACTTGAGGTCACTAACAGTCTGTATTTTGAACATTAACTTTCAGCCCGAGATGGTCAGGCAACCATTAGGTGTGGAAAAAGAAAAAAGAAGATGGTCACTTGAATGCATCCATCCTGATTTTACTGTAACTATGCAAAAGACATTTCTAAATTCTGAAGCGCTCAAATTTATACTGTTAGGAATAAAATCTATATAAATAGTGCTTTGCTACAACATGAGTGGATAACTCAAGATAAATTCAGCAGCACACCAAATGGTCTGTTGATATGGAACCAACAAACACACTGTTTCCACTACACACACCCATAATAAGTAATCCATGGCCCTCCCACCCTCCTCTTCCCTACTCACTAAATGACCTCAGGCATTAACAGACCACATGGAGCACATTTCTTCAAACTCATGTGACTCGTGGCTCTACTCACGGTCTTTACAATCTGTGTCGTATTTGTGTTGAGAAAGTCTTGTGCTGCTTGAGTTTTCCTCAGCACCTCCCCCACTGTTCCCTGAAAGGGCCGGAGAGAACCGCATGAAACCAAGAATGAAGCGCAGAGGAGAATTAATGAAGGATTTCTGCTTTCTACAGCTCAAAGGGTTGGTCAATGCACTCACGTTGATTTTTTCTGAAGTGGACTGAAGATTCCTGATGGATGATTTCAGGTTTATCTGTGGCACAGAAAGCAGTGGTCATCTCGTTAATGCAAACGAAATGCCCATGTGAGGGTGCAAACAGGTATCATCAGAGACGAACCCCAGCACTCACCACTTGAGGAAAGATGGTCATCTCTATGTCGGCTTGAATTAGTCTCAGTTTCAAAGCTTCATTTTGAAGTTCATATTTAATGGCGGTCGGCTAGAAATGGACAGAAAGTTAGAATAAACATTAAAAATGGAAGAAACAAAACTTATCTTTTTCAATAGAAATTAGTCTTAATGTGTCGAGACTCACTTGTTGTTGACTAAAGTCAGAAACTTTTTTTGCTGTTTTATTTAAATTGATGCTTAAAATGTCATCCATCTGTAAGAGAAAGTAAAAGATCACAAGTTGCAAAGAAACACATATAATAACAATAACTCTACATGGGAATAAGTTTTACCTGCTGTGTGATAGCTGTACCGTTGAAATTAGTAGCTTTGGAAGAGATGTTTACAAGTTTCTTTGTCAATTCAGGGCTCAGGACATTGACTGAAGACAGAGTGATATTTGTATTCTCAAACTCCTTGTTGATCTGGGCTGTGTACTGTGAGCATGAGATCATTAGAGAAGATATTTAATACACACAAGTAAAAGGGCAAAAAATATATGCTTAAAACGAGATAGCGTAAAATAAAACTCACTTTAGACACATTGAGTATGTTTCCAAGATTTATAAGTTCATACAAGTGAAGTGTCGTCCACAAAGGGCTGTTTCTCTTACAGTCTCTGGAAAGGCAGACATTAAATATAAGTTTCGGACATACATATCGTCTTGACAAATTAAAGGCCAATCACTGATACAACAGGTTTAGTCACTCAAGCCAAACAAGTAGATACAAATCTGCTCCTGTGATCAGTGGTGGCTAATCTGAGCTTATTCTAATACCAAAATGCAGATAAAGCTTTCATAAATCACAAATTTTACTTTGAAGTTATTTTACATTTTGAACCAGAGACGGTCAAATGGTGTTTAGGTTATTTAAAGAACAGTGAAACAGTCCTTTAATTCAACACTGAATAGCAGTCTATGAATCAGACACCAGCCTTTTGCATCATCGGCCAGCTGTATCACATTGACTATTTACACTATTATTATTGAACACTGATACATAAACCGTGTATGAATGGTTTATGTAGCAGTGTTTGCATTAAAGTTGAAGTGGTGATGAATACCTGTAGACATGGGAGAGGTTGACTTTGCTCTTGATTCCCAAAGCCGAGCCTAATTCAAAGTTCTGGATTAAACCTGGAGTATCAATGAACTGTAAACAGGAAAGACAGTGACACAGGAATCTTTTAATCCATAGGCATATGTTTTATTTGCCATGTTTAAACAATATTCCTAAAAAGAATAGATGTACCTTATAATTAAAGACAAAAAATTATTTACCACAACAGATAAAATATTGGAGAATTTATTATATACTGCCTAGCTGATCTCAGCCTAGCCATCGGGAATTAATTTAATGCATCTCTGATATCGTATAAATGGTTTCAAACATTTACCGTATTGTCCGAACTATAAGTCGCAGTTTTTTTCATAGTTTGGCCGGGGGTGTGACTTATACTCCGGTGCGACTTATGTGTGGAAATTAACACATTATAATATCATATCACATGTTATTTTCCACACTAAACCACAAGAGGGCGCTCTAGGCCTGTATTATTCTACCTCCGGAGTTAGCGGAGTTGTTTACAAGCGACACTGAAGATGAAGATTTCACTACGTTTAGGGATTTGGAGTGACACGGATGGTTTGGTAAACTTGTTAGCATGTTATTTATGCTATAGTTATCTGAATAACTCTTAATATGTTATGTTAACATACC
>CAEFZY010072477.1:0-13143 GCA_903066815.1 Brachyrhaphis roseni | reverse complement strand
TTTTAATTTGTGTGATAACTAACCACTATGATGATGATGACCTCAAGGGTTTCTTTTTTCAACATGGCTGCTTATTGGACTTACAGCATGTTTACTCTTCAATAAGTGATGAAGTGCAAATATGAATAGAATTTATTTTTATTTTTTTTTTTTTCTTTTCATCTCTTACTCTTTAAGGCGACTGCTGTATCCAGTGCTGGTCACTTTACTGATTTCGACACTGACATTTCCACCTGGATTTGGACAGTTTATGGCTGGAAAGGTATGGTTCCAACATCTTTCAAAAGTTAGGACAGAAATAATACTCTTTTGCGTAAACTGCATTGCTTTGCAGTTTTACTTTGCTGGAATTTGGAGAATAGTGACCAGTGAGCTGAAATCGTAGCATCACGAGTAGAGTGATGTGTAACAGACAGTTTCCAGAGCATTCAACAGTCAATCCAAACAGTGATCAAATGAAACAGAGAGCACCTCCTGGATGCATTACAAAGCTTAACCAGCACTTGCAGGAGGTTATCAGGTGTCACATTATGGATATGCCTGATTCATATTGTGCAGTTACTTTGTGGTTCAGTGTTGGAAAGATCATGTATAAAAAGTAGGCCAGATAGGAGTTTAATGGTTACATTTTCAGCTTTATCCACTATGACTGAATGGTTGGAAACATCTGATATTTTGTCTATTAAGCTAAAGGAAGAATCACATTTGTAAAAAGTTAGTTAAAAGAGAGCTGCATTTTCTGGAGGCATCCCAGCAGATCATCCAGACTGCTACAACAGACTTTGGTGGTTCTTTGGTTGGTCTGTACCGATAAGGCTAAAGTCTGTAAGAGTATACTTTACAGCTAGAGGTTGATAGATATGATTGTAGCAGACAGGTTCAAATTGTCCAATAACCAAAAAACAAGTTGGTTTTCTTTTTTTAAGCCTCTGGTCATAATAGCTTAAAGGGGCATAAACGTGCCTGTGAGTGCTAGTGACTCATCAGTGTACACTGGAGACATGGACAAGCATATTGTCCTTTTGCTCCAGGGATGACTCATGAGCATGTGTTGTGCCTTCTCCGATTTTATCCCCTTCATCCGGTTAATAATCAGAATTAGAAAAGTAAAAGACTGTCCATCCTGAATACACACACGCACCCACACACACACACACACAGACTCCCTCTCTTTGCCTTGGCTCCAAATAAGAAAGTGTTGAAGACTTCTAAAGCTCTGCCCATGCTGGCTTATTCCTCTTAAAGCTCCTCTCTTTGGAGTACCCACTCAGAAATTTGTATCTGTGATCCCTTTGTCTTCACAGCACACTTTTCATCATCATCTCTACCAGTGGGAACTTTATCACCAACACTGTCTGCAGCCTATGTGACTTTTGTACGGCTGCAGATGATTTTGTCACAGCATAATCCTTGACGGATATTGTAAAATTTAAATCTGCGGTGACATTTTGTAAAACGTTGAGCTCATCATCTTTTCCTATGCTCACATTCGGAGGAGGTCTATCCATTAAAACCTGCTGTGAATCTAGGCCCAAAACCTCAGATTTTCTAAATTCTAAATGTGTTTTAGTTATGCTCTAAATCACAATTGTCACAATAGCAATCATGGATAGCTGTAAACAAGCAGGTGTGAGCATGAGTAAAAAGCATAAACAATGGCAAGTAAATGAAAATCATCCCAAATTCAACTTGAAAGACACTGCTAACACTTTGTACTTTGTGTTTGTACTGAGCCCTGGAGGAGACATTTGAGGCAAAAAAAGGTAATTTCAAGATCCCACACAAGATTGTCTATTAGATCACCTAGAGAATTTTCACCAGAAACATTTGACATCTATTGGGGTTAAATATTAAGAAATAATGTAAGGATATCAGTGGCAGTCAGTACTTCTTCCCAGGTACAACTATCTCTCTTTTGTTTGTCCCGAAAGAAAGGTGTGTGCCGACAGTAAATGCAGTTGTTTAGTTCAGAGAAAGTGAAACTGGCTCATTGTGGCGCCATGTTTCCTGGTGACCAGGCTTTTCCATATAGCTGGTAGATGGGTTGTCTGACATTCTTCCTCTTGAAGTCAATCCATCTCTATACAAGAGACAGAGATCTCTGTGGAGTTTGACACAAGCTTAACAGAAGATCACAAAGCTGTTAAGAGTTCAAACAAGTTTGTCTGGTTGTTTTTCTGTGGACACACCCTTGTAGCTCAGCTGCTTGTATACTTCCAGGGACTGAATAGTATGTTTTCTGTCTTCCCATGTTTGCTAGTGACATGGGTCTAAATGTTAGGAAATGAAGAGGGTTCTTACTCAGTCTGGATAAATATTAGAAATACACAATTTTATATAAAGACTGTTTAAATGTCTAGACTTAGTTACCTTCCCCATGTTACGAGAGAAATAATTCCAACAGTATTTTTTTGTCCTGATATATAAACAGCAGGCTTCGTTTTTATTTTGCCACATCACAATTTCAATTTAACAATTTACTCTTCAGTATTTTAGCTTTTCATTTACAAACAAAATGAACATTATTTAATAGTCCAAAAAGCTACATAATTTGTAATTATATTACAAACAATTGATGCAAGAAGTGCTGCTACCTGCTTCTGACTTGTAATTATTATTTCTTGTGATTTGTAGTTGACTCAGGGGGAGTCTCTGGAGACTTTATTTGACAACCGGACGTGGGCAAAACAGGGAATTGCTGAGGAATTTGACTTCATTGGAAACTCCCAAGCCTGGATACACCCACAAGTCAACGTCTTCGTCACACTGGCCCTCTTCGTCATCATGAAGGTAGGAACAAAGTTGAGGAAGCTTTACAATGGTGGTATCACATTTATGTAGAGGACTCTGCTGGAGGCGACAATCCTAAAGCGGTCTTCATTGCGGCTGAAACTCTCATGTAGAAGCTTGGAAGCTGTAATTTCTGAGGAAATATTATTAGCAAAATATTCGCTACGTGTGAGGTCGATTCTGTGCAAATCAACCTTTAACTATAGCTAGCACAAGAAGAGAACGAATTAAGGCCATTTATCTGTTTTCTTTAGGTTGACAGCAATACTCACTTCAAAGTCAATTCAGAATTGGTATCAATTTGCTTAAAAATCACAAGTTTTACATTGTTGTATGATATCAATATTCATTCATATTAGTATTGTGTGAGTATATTAGTAAATTACCTTAACAAAGACTGTCAGGACACGCCAATGTTAGTTATTCTCCTGGTTCATTAATATTCTTTTAATATTTTAATATTGAATGATTGGTGTTTCAGCTGCTTTCTGCACAGCTATTACACTCAGGCAGTCTTATGGTATTTGGCAATACCAGAGCAGTGTTTATTTTTGCTAGTTTTGCAGAGAGAAATGGGAGTTAGATTACCTGTTGTTGCCGCAGTAGTATAATTACATACTACATAACAGTAGGTATCGGTATTAGGTTTTTGACCATTTAAAGCTTCTATAAGTAGGACCCCAATTCCCTACTTGGGATTGGATTGGGACATCCCTGCTGTGAAACCTTTTTGAATCAATAATCTTTCGAAGAGCATTTTTTGCCATACATTTCCTAATGTATGGCATTAGGAACATTTCCTAATGCCATACATTAGTAAATGTCATGCTCTCATGCTTTATGTTGTCTCTCAACTGTAAGAGCTGAAAACGTACCTGCTTGTTGTAAAGCAGCTGAATAAGAACGGACTGTCTGTTTCTGTGCAATTTGAATTGAACTCATTTGTGCCTTGTGCTCAGCTGGGGAGCAGAATAGCAGCAACTCTTCTCTGCTGTTATCGTAATGTGATCGCAGTCTTCGATTATCCCACTGTGCTGATGTCAGAGTTCATTGGTGATGGGTGAGGAGACAGATGGGAAAGATGTAAAGAGCTGCAACTTTCAGTAGATTATAACTGTCAGTTAATCACCTCAGCTGCACAACTCTGGAAAGGTTGGAAATTCTGAATGCTTGAAGTACAGAATGTAAAAGACCATTTTTGGATCTAAGAAGTTTGCTCAGGTAAGGGGGTTAAATGATTAACACTTTGATTCCTTTAGATTTTAGTGAGTTGGAAAGGAGAGACTAAGAATATTAACAAACCAGTCCAATGTACTTTGTGAGAAAAAAAGTAAATAGAACCACCTATAGTACTTTTGCTTACCTTCCATCACCCTATTTCTCTTATACTCTGTTAGAAGCTTTGTTATAAAGACAAAACAAGCATAAGTTTAAGCCACATGTCTCACTGTCACTGCCTTATCTGTGAAAATGCTTATGCTTGTCCACCAATTATATTTTTTTGCTGAAGTTAAGAAGAAATACACTTTCTATGATCAATACCAAATGACATGGATACAATGTCATCCATCGCATGGACAAAACCCTACATGTGAGTTTATGTTCTGAATTTCACCCAGTAAAGCACTCACAGAAAGTAATGTAGATGTGTGTGGGTGTAGAAACAAAGAGAGAGCAGGATTTGAATCATTGCATCTACAAACACAGAAGCAAATTTATTATAAGTTCTTAAAACTAAACAAGTGGTCGACCAATATGTTCTTTTTCTATTGCCAATAGTTTTTTTTTTTTTAATCCTGGTGACTACCAGTGTTTTAGGCCAATAATTTTTATTATATTTCACTTTTATGATTTTGTCTTTATTACTTCTCCTTTACCCAGCTGGCTGAAGTGAGTTAATTCAAACAGTAGCTTATTTTGTCTTCTGTAATTCCAATTATGCAGTAGTGCAGACATTTAAAAATTAGCATTTTTGTACCCTCTGTTCTTGCAAGACTTCACAGTCAGTGAATTTTAGCACCCAGAAGAAGTTTACTTTGTTTTTAAAGTATATTTGCATGTAAATTGGACATTTTCCTCTTAGAATTATTTTATCCTTTTCATAACCATCCTCTTCGATGCAATCAGTAATTGAAACAGATTCCTCTTCCTCCCATTCAAACTACAAGTTGCATTCACCAGCTCCACTCTAGTGTAATCAGCATTTTAAACATTAAGTTTCGCTATCATCCTTTATAACATACAGTGGACGAAACCTGCACAAGAGTGTGTGCAAACAGTCCGTACACAAAGGCAATGTGTGTGGCGAGGTTGCAAGCAAGTTTTCCTGTCTCTTCCAGTGATGGACACATGCATAACACGTAACAACTTGTATCACTTCGTGCATAAAACTGAGTGTCACCATTCTTGGAGAAGTAACATTTTTTAAAAGAAGTTAGCACACAGTCTAATAGCCACTGTCCTCTGGGGTCCAACTGTTAGCTCTGTGTCGGTCCGGAGGGCGCTGTGTTAACGCAGTGGCAGCAGCAGCAACTGTTTGCATAAATGTTTGCACTGTCAACACTGATTGATTGGTGACACTATAAACCAATTCAATTATTCCAGCACTCCATATATGACCCAAAACATTTACGCATGGTACTATATAAAACAGAGGAAATCTGTAAAGGGGCAAATCATTTTCATGGCACAATTTTAATAGTTTTTGTTCGTTGTAACAATAGATAAATGATTATCCCCTTTGTAGCTCCTGCTGAGCACAATGTCCAGGAAAATGAGGATAAAACCACACAATGAAGTGGATATGTAACATTTGTTGAAGGCTCTGCTGTCAAAGTTATGTAAGCAGAGACACGGATCATGTGATGGCACTGCAGTAATGGCAGAAACTGTTTTACTGCAACTGTTTCTTAGTGTTATAAGAAATGTCTTGCTCAGTGTTCTGTCTGTTCAACTTAGAATGAGAACTGCAAGCAGTGGCTTTGAATTATTTTAATAAGGTAAGTTTAATTAAGCCAACTTTTAATAGCATGTTCAATAACAGGTCCCTTTTTCTGTGTCCAGTTCTCTGTTTGTCCTTTAGTGAAATATTCTCTTTTTAGGGTCATTCCTCCTCACTGTAGTGACATCCAGCCACTGTGGATCTACTCACTGTGAATGAACAAGGTTAATAAAAACATCGCTTCATGTTGGTGTCCCATACATAGCTGCACAAAACTATTCATAGCCTTTAAACTTTTTCCAGATTTTGTCACGCAACCTTCAATGTATTTTACCAGAATTTTTTATGACAGACCAACATAAAGTTGCGCAGAATGTAGAAATGAATTATGGCTATAGGGATGCTTTACAAATTGAAAAATGTGATTTATTTGCAAACAATATTGAATCTTTAGGCTGTAGTTACAGTTGCAAGCGTTTTCACAAGCTCAGACCTGAACTCTAGTTTTCAGCTTTCGCAGATTCTCAGTCCAACTTCTCAGTCCACTTGAACAAATGATTTGTGTCCAAATTCACTGCTTAAAACCTTGTATCCTGTGTCTTTTAGACGTTCCCTTGATTTATTAATAGCTTATTACAAGTATTTTTTGGCAAAACTGATTCATTTACTATTCAGTAGTCTTAAGATGTGACTATAGCCCCCCATCCCACCTCCATTCATGCCTCCAGATCTTTCATTTTGCCTGTATCTAAAACTAACTAAACTAAATCATTTAGTCTCTCTTTCTCTGCTCGGCACATATACTTCATTGCTCCTGTTTGAAGCATCCAACACAGTAGCTGTCATCTCTGGTTTACACATCTAATGTTGTGCCTCTTGTTCCTTCTATTTTAAAACTTTACTGTTCACTTTCACACATCCTGCATATGATGGCTCTCACCCAAGTGATTTTCTCTTTACATGTGACCTTATACATTCATCATAAACTGTCCAGATGCTACAAAGTTTCCCACAGGCGGAACAATATGTTTTCCTCCCATCCGTAGTTGTTACCAGGCCTTTGCAGAACTTTCTGACATATTAAGGAGGCAATTCAGCCTGTAATTCATCTGTTTTGAAGCATGGACACATCTATCATTCCACTTCATTTTATCCTTGGCTGTATGTTAAGAGTTGTTGTCAGGCTTGAAGATAATCCTCCACTCCTGACTAAAGTCTGTGAACTCACAGGATTACCCTGTGCTTTATCTCCAGGCACCTTTTTCTACTGATTGAAAACATTATTGTAACTTAAAATAGAATAGAAATATCTTGTATTGTCCAACTGTGGAAAAATTATCCATTTATTTTTTAACTGCATCACCCCTAAATATTTACTAATCTGGTGACCCCTGTGAAATATTTCTGGAAGCATCACTGCAAAGGATATAATGTATAAAACACAACCTGAACAAACCTTGTTGAGCAGTTGAGCATGTATTTGTTGCCATGCTCTGACTAATGTCCTTTTTCTATCTCCATCACCCTGACTCGACATGCAAAGCGAGGCTGTAATGGCTCAGTCTAATTACAGCCTTGGGTTTTGCTGGGTTCAGCCTGGTGATTTTCAAAGGCAAGATTGCTCTCACTCCTGCTTCTTCTGTATAATGACTGGTTCTTTTATTCAGTCTGGCAGCCATCTTGTCTTGATGCTCCCTTTTTCATGCTGAAACTTATGAAACACTCTATTTCCAGTGATAAATAGAAAAGGTGTGTGCACAGTTCTCCATCAGCTTCAGCTCTGCTAACAACTAGCAATTTTCCCTGATTAATGAGTGACAGTGAAATGTTAGCCCTTACTGTGAAGATGCTAGTTTCAGCACAGCTCATTGTTAGCAGCTTTGTGCATTCTCAAAGCTGCTAACCAATTTGCCATTCTTTATAATTCATTGTTATTTTTAGTCTTTTGCTGTTATGAGCTCTCGGGGTGAAACGGGTATGTTAATGCAGGTGTGTGTCCTCTGCTGTCTGTCTGAAAACAGCAGTGTGTGTGCCTTATGGTGTCACAGAGCTGACTGGACTATAATTGGAGTGGGAATCGAGGAGGGGCTCCTGGGAAGAAGCACTGTCCTCTGAAAATGGTTTAAACACAGGATCATACAGCGCTTCCAGCTGATTGAGTAAAAATGTACTCCATGGTCCGTCATAATTGATACCATTGACATTTGTAGCCTTTAGTTCTTGATAACTCATATAGTCTTACAGTTTTTGTGGTCATTTTTCTTTGACTTGAATAACAAAATGAAAATCCATATCCTAATTAAATGAAAGAGGATATGTGTTTTCCTGTCTCATTTTCAGATTGCTTTAAGTTGCCTTTAACCAATGTAAATGTTGTCCAACTAGCACACAGCATTTCAAATAAAATACTATTTCTTTGAGTATTAAATTAGTCACCAGGTACATATAAGACTGCTCCGATCTGGCCCAAACACAAGGAAAGTTATTACTTTATAACAGAGTCACAGTGTAATCTTACGCTTGACAAAGTAGTACCAACCAAAATACAGTAGTGGCCATGATTGTACAACAAACACATTTATTTAAACCTGTAGCTTTGATGTCAGATCCATGTTTCATCAAATTATAGTGAAAAACATAAAGTCAAATGACTGGTATCTAAAAACACACAACCAGAGTGAGGGTTTTATGATTGCACTTGTCGTTGAGGTCAAAACAAACATAGGCAATTTTCCCAGCCTAATCAGCCTTATTAAGTTCAATACAGAATGTAGTTGGTCTCATTATTTTTAAAACATAATGTCTGTTGGAGGAGAAAAAAGTACAGACCTCATTTCAAACATGCCCTGTCACTAATGATACATAATAGTGAAGCTGTTTCATAATCACTTTGACATTAAAATAATCATGTATGTAACTTATAGCTGTTCTTGTACAACAGCTTGAAATGGGTTATATTAAAGTATTCGAGGGAACGCAAAACGGAATTTTGTCTCACCATGAGGCTAATTGGGGAGACCTTTAATGTATTTCAGGGGCTTTGGTTTTATTAGTGCCTTTTACCCACATTGCATTTGTTCAAACACTGAGTTATTTTGAGAATGTGTTACCCAAGTGGCTTAAAAAGAACCACAATGGTTTTATTTTTCATTAGCACCCATTTGTAGCCATTAGTTGTTCTGTTGCTTGACATGACCTTAGCAAATTATTATCATGTTTGGGATTAAAGTACAGATTCAATCTTAGTCACACTTCCTCGGGCGCAAAATGCCTTGATTAAGGTAGAAATATCTGCTTAAGATGAAGTTTTGCACACAACTTATTGAGAGGCTTTATGCAGATACATAAAGACTGAGAGAAACAATAATAGAAACATTAGCACTAATGAGAATGTCACAAACATGGTCATTTTTAAAAATAATCCAGTGTTTTATCTAAAAGTGTAAAATGTGTGCAAATCGTTGCTTTTCTTTTCTGTGGCTGTAGTAGCTCCTGAAAAAGATGAAATTACACCTTTATCAGCTTTGCACAGAAAAGCCACTATTGGCCTGGCCTCTTAATAGACCAGCTGGTCTCCTGCAAACAAACAACCTATTTTGGATCTTCCGAAGTATTTCGCTTACATAAGTTTCTTGGCCAACCCGCTCCAACTTTATTTAGATATTTCAATATTAGATATGAGCTGAGAACATTTTAGTATGGTGACCTTGTGTAAAAAAAACCAAACACCTCAGTTGCATGTATTTTGCAGAAAAAAAGTATATATGTAGTTGCCTTCTTTCAGCGTGCTGACCAGCAATGTGTGCTGACCAGCAATGTGTGCTGACCAGCAACAGAGGGGAGGGGCTAGTTTAACATTATTTCCATTCTATACTGTCAGAAAGAATTCAGTGATTTGACCTAAAGTTTTTCTGCAGTTTTAAATTTAAAAAAGAAGAAAAAATTAAAGTCTGACATATCTTGATATGGACAAACTGTCTCATGACTGTTTTTATTGCTTGGTTGAGGAATAACATGTTTGTTTTTAAGGTTGTTGTGTCCTGGGACTCCTGGTACTGTTCACTGTTCCTGCTAATGGTGTAGATATAAACACAGTCCCATTCAGACATGGTTCTGGCTGCTTAAATCTAACTTTGCATTCCTGTCCAGACTTTGCCAACAACTTCTGAAGATGTAATATCCGTTTTTGAATTGAACTGAATACAATAACTACTTCCTCTTCCTCGAAAATAGTATAAGCCTGAAGCAGCTCTATAAATAATACGTCTTATTAAAGCCACCTTCAAAATTCATGCGGTTCATTAGGAATATTCTAAATGGATTTTAATTTAGGATTCCTTCTCTGTTTTCTGGCTGTTCCTTTAAGGTTTTTAAACATCAAAGCTTTTCATGCTGTAGAGTTATTTTCTTTTTTCTTGTTCTAAAACGGCTTACTGAAGCCTCCATTCAGTTTGTGGTTGGAAATCCTCATAATTACGTCTGATGGCCGTGGACCTCTTCTGTGAGACATACAGTGAGTCGATTAAATCAGATTAAATGAAAAATTAATGATTCCTCCAGGGGAGTGAGTCATTTCTGCTGCATAAGATTTGTTACAGTAATAGTTAGGAAACGTAATTGAGTGTAGCATTAGTTCTGGCAGGACAAATAGGCATGCTTAACCCACATATGATCAGCTATGTGGGTAAAGCAAATAAAAGAAATCTTGATATTTCAAGATTTATTTATCCTTCCCTTCATGTGAGTTGGTAAGTCCCATGACACATGTTCTACATGTACTGATGCTTCTGCAGGTACGTGATGCTCATTTTAGGAAAAATACTGGTTTCAATGTAGACGTCATTGTGCTGTTGATTCTTGATCAAAATCAATGCAAATCAAACGGCATCAAATCCTCAAAATCAGCTTTTTCAGGTTGTCACCTCTGATCTTTGTAAACAGCTATAATGAACGGGTCTTCCACTGCAATCATAAAACAGGGAAAGCAGGAAACAGGTTAACTCATCCCAACATTAATACAATAATCGTCTAAGCCATATTATCATCTGTGAATACTACAAAATACTGCCTATACTTTATTTGTCCTGTAGTGTATATTTTACTGTATTGTTTGGTAGATTTCTTCTGCAGTTGTAAATATTATATATTCATTGATTTATCAAATTTTTTTACTTCCATTCCATGCTAGTATTACTTTATTTTATAGCCATTTGAACAGTTCTTCTCATGAAAAGCATTTCATTGCATTGTTGACTTTCTTAACTTGCATTATGACAAATGAAACTGAACAGGATCGAGACTTAATTATGATCCTTCCTGATCAGTGATCACTCCATACTGAGCACTACCGCATCAAATTCCTAATACTCAGAGTGTGGATGTTATTGATTAAAGAAAACTCAGAGCCAACTGTTTTAAATAGAAGCAGTTTCTACTGTTTGTTCAGGCTGCGAGAGGCTGAGGGACAGAGTTGAGTTTTTTTTTAGGTATTGTTCTAATATCTTCATATATCTTAAAGAAAGTTCCCCCTTGACAACATATTTGCTTAAAAACAGTACACATATGACAGACATGATGCTGTTCTGTAAGTATGTTAGCTTTAAGCTAAGCATGATTTATAAACATAAAGATTTCCACACTAAACCTTCAGTGCAGGAGTTTTAACCACCAATAGCATTCTATCTGTAACATGACATGACTATAGTCAGGGTACTTTTTCCATCAGTGACTTATTAAAAATACATGGAGGGACATTAACAGCCTACAGGGATCTTTTCATTAGTTTATCTCAGATGTAACCCTGAGCCACAGGGGATTTGTAGGCTACTGTAACTTTACAGACGTCAGAGTGGTTGCCATGGTAAGGACTGCTGTCCTATGGGGATGGAAATGACACAGCCGGCAGCATCTTGTCACGTTCACCTGTGTTTGAGTGGATGTTTCTGTGCAAACAAGCAGCTAGATCATATTACCCTGCCATCTACACCCTGCAGACTAGGTGCTCTGTAAAGAGAACCTCATCAGCTATTTCAGCTTAATAGAGGCCGATCCCAACATTACGTTTAATATTAATACTTATGTGCACAAGGTTTTGTGCAGATTGACACTAAAGTTTCTCTACAGTGAGCGGACCACTTTTGTCTTTTTTCAGACTCGTGTTCCAGATGTTCAGAAAATCATTTAAAGCATGAAAATAAAATTCCCATTATGCTCAAAAGTAGTAGTGTGTAGTTCTATTGCACCACAAAAATAAATCTGTGACCCAGACTTGTCAATTTTTGTGTTTTTACCTTCATCTGTGTACATTGTGCTTTCTGCTTTTATTCCAATGATTTTTTTCTTCCTCATCTCTCCATAGTGGTTACTATTGTCTGTTTGACATTTTTCAAAGTAGTTTTCTTAGAGAGGAGGATGTTCAAATCTGTCAAATTAAATGGGACGATAAGGGATTGTTGAAAGTGGGTGACTCAGACCGTAGGTGGCAAGATAAAGTGGAGATTGACACATTACCATGAAAAATATTAATCTGAGAAAATTATTTTTTGATGCACCAAAAACTTTTTTCAGGTTTCAGAAAAATGTTGTAGTTTTTCTTTGTGTGTGTTGTTTAAGGACCACAGTCACCCACAACTAGCTGAAATCTGGTAATATTTGCATACTGTAAAAACACTAACTGCCCCATTTTGTTCAAATTCCAAAAATACCTTAATATGCGCAGTGAAAACCATTTTAGCATTATCACGAAAGTTAATTTCAACAGTTTTTGTAATCTCTTCTCCGCCAATCGGTTCCAAATAAAATAAATGGTGCTTCTCGATTGCCTGCTTGGCAATCGCCAGCCAGTAGAAAGTGAAGTAACGGTGTGTTTAGGTATTTCAGCGTCCAAGCTTCAGTTTCTTTGTAATATTGTAGATCAAAGCTTTGTAAATCAATCTCAGGGGTTTGATGATTGCATTTTTGATTATTGAAAACTGTAAAGTTTTTGAACCATAGTAATCATCACATTAATGGTTAGATATGGCACACGTTTACAACTTTAACTAAAATAATTTTCTAGTGATTGTTTCAGAAAACCCATTCAGCTGTTCTCAGTGTAAGTTACTTGTATTTTACAAAACATTTAGATGGCCACATTCTCCACTCAGTCTGGGTTGTTAATGCTGTCAGATAATAAACACCTACACAGTGACACCCTGGTGCACTTCTGTGATTCTCTCCACAGAACTCATGGCCTCAACCTTAAGTTTAAGCTTTTATTATGAGTCCAGAGATTCTTCGATATGCCCTCTTTCTCATTTGTGTTTCACTGTCTGGGTGGAAGAGCAACAATACGACGGAAAGGGGAGTCTGAAGAATCCAGTGTCTTGCTTTATTTTCCCCATGAGACTCATTTAGTGTAATCAAATGTTTGT